>JAECUM010001167.1:0-129860 GCA_016617855.1 Megalonaias nervosa
ATATATATATATATATATATATAAGGTAACACATGTAAAATCTTTAATACACGATTAAAATTGCTTGTTTAATTGTCATTCCATTAAAGATTTTGAATTTTCTCTGTACATTGTAGCAGTTTCCTCAAGTATTTCATTTCAAATATTTCTGCCCCACATGGCGAAAATTGACACATTCAACAAGAATGTCTCCCATGTCAGTGGACAGTGGCAGGGTGCACAGTTCAGTCTAGGTTCACCGTTAAAAATGCATGTCAAAACATTTAACAAATAGCTCTTCTGCTTTTGGATGACTATTCATAATACCAAAAAATTGCAATTTCTATCAACTATTTTAGTAATTTGTTAATCATGGGGTCGAACACAAACTTTAGTTCACATCAGGCACTACAAAATGTTATAACTCTATGGTATTAAACTAAGCAACGAGAAAGAGTGACAGCCATTAAGTTTTGTAAAACTGAACATTTTATTTATTTCCCTAAAATAACAAAATTTAAGATTTAAAAATAACTTACAGTATGCTAAACGAAGATCCTAAATGTTCTATCAATTCCAAAAGTATGAATACTCCACATGAGTTCCAAAGGTATACCTCACAATGATAAGTAATGTACTGATGTCTCAACAGTACAGAAGACTCACTGTAATATAATCCTAAAATGTATTTAAATGAATTCACATTAATCCTCTTACAGCTGTTAAATCCAAATAGCTTTTAATTGAATTAAATTTAATTCCCTACTGCTAAGAAACATCCAAACAGTCTGTAAAGGAATTCACTGTATTTCTGTGACAGCTATTCCAATTAATTTCAGTAACCTGAGCACTTTAATTCCAACGAATGATTAAATTTAATATGTGAAGTCCTTTAAATTTAACTGAAAAACTTCTATGTCTGTTAGTAGCATTAAGAATGCCTAATTCCACATAATAATTTTCTTACATAGACTATTAAATGCAAATGAGAGAGTGCAATATGAGCCTTTAATGCATCATCTTGCCATTTTAAAATCACTCTATCAGTAAACAAGATCAGCTGATTCAGACTTATCAATCAAGAAATTAGGTCAGCTAGGAATTTTAGTAGCACCCGTGTCCTTGTCAATCATTTTACGCACAGTATATAAGAATGACCCATCACTGGTGAAAATCAGTATTAAAATTGTCATAAGTAAAGAGACCTTACAAAACTGTGACTATGAAAGTGATGCACTTAATAAACTGATCATTATATACATAAAAGAATAATCAACTTGGTTTTGGTAAAAGAATAAATTCCCAACTGTTAAAAAGTCAGTTTGGGAATTTGCTGCCTGAATTACAAGGTCCTAGAAACACACTTTTACTGTTAAATGTAGTTTATTCACATAAAATAACCCAATAAAGCTATGATTGTAAGTATATTGTTTTTAAGTGATTGTAGGTTTATAATGTGTGAAGGATTGGTTGTGTCTTAAGGTTGGTTGGGGTGGGGTGCTTCCAATATTTTATTTAAACTATTATAGAAGTCCCACCCAGGATTGATGTTGGTTGGAAGTTAAATTAGTGAAAGATAGATGTGAAGCTTCGAGCCCCCAGTCAGCAATGCCGATGGTTAAATGGTTAAGCATACAAAAAAGAGTGAAATTCAATGAATAACAATTTAATAAGAATTCAATAGTCAAATGATTAAAATTTCCCAAGTACACTCCTTCCGCTCGACCCTTAATGGCCTATTGCATCACTTAATTAGTAGTGTGAGATAGATTTCCACCTGTCCTTGTATTCTACTCATCTGTGGTATTCTCCTCTCCCTGTCTCTCACAATTCCTTCTCCTCTTCCTCCCCGACTTTCTCCAAATTCCTTCGCCTAATCCTCGACTTTTCTGTACTCCTTCTCCTCCTCCTCGACTTCTCTATACTCCTCCTCTTTCTCCACTTTCTCCTCCAGGCTCCTTTTCCTACCCCTCCACCTTCTGTCCACCTTCTGTCCACCGACTAGACTTCGGTCGACTTCGACTGTTCGGCTAGTCTCAATTCCGTCTGCCCTCTTGGAGACTCGGGACTCAACTGAACCGGAAGTTCTGTCCCCCTAAAAAGCTTCCCGTGAAAACACAAGGACTGTAGTCTTTCCCTTAGGGCTCTCATCTTACACTACACACAGCCTATCATCAGATAACGGCTATTAAATTTCTTCGGTGACGCATTCATTCACATGGAAATACCCATACGTTCTTGTATGGTAAAACAACGTCATAATACAGCACGGTATCCATTACTTCTTATACATACATCAATAAATTGCGTCACATCAGTACATATTCCTGATCCCGTTATACTCAACAATATCAAAACAATCAGACGCATTTCTTTACATTACAACTCACACAAAGTACACAAATATTCCAATATCCATGCTCTGATATATACATACGTCCATAGTACTAATCTTACATACTTCAACCATTCCAAATTCACAATTCAAGCATGCGTAAATTCTAACATAACGGATTAATAAATGCACTGGTTTACTACGAAGTAACCTAACAGTGAATTACAAAATTAATTCTGACCACAAACTAACAATCTACATAATTTGCTACGTAATATTCAAGCCCATTTCTCAAATACACATGTAAATAAAACATCATAAAGGTAATTCTACATACTAAACTACCCCAATAATTAAGTATACAGACTACAAATAATTATAATTATGATGCCGTAATCTGCAAAAATCGAGCAAATAACTTACTGACCTCATCGAAGCTTTGCTTTCCTTAGAATCTGCTTCTAAGTTTTACCACCAAATTACGAGTGGCTTCTCGGAGTGATCCTATTTACTCAGCAATCTTCCCAGGAGAACTAACTTTTTGCTTGCAAGATATGAATTTATAATTAGGATCTAAATTGTAACCACACCCTGCATTTCAATTCCGATTGGACGTCGCTGTGAACTGATCCAATCAAACTTAGCGAACAATGTCCCTCTCGCTGCCTATCAACGTGGGGACGTTCCCCCGTTGGCTTCTTTTGATCTCTGAACATACCTTTAACATGTAGGTGTGATACGGCAAGCCTTTGTCCAGTTGGCACGATCTATCGCCTGTGTCGATTGAAGATTCTGCTCTCTGGCGGGTCACGGTAAGCTTGTGTAAGAGATTAACACTAGCCTGCGGCAATCTTTAGACACTAAACACATGGCCGCAGTAATACCCTAGTTTATACATGACTTTATAGCTGGGGCTTGTCAATCGTGATATAATGGTAGATAACTAAGTGGCTGGAGGTGTGTTATTTCAATATGTGCTGTTTGGTTAAGTGATGTGATGTGATTATGATTTTTAACGTAGCTTTAACAATTTTTCAGTCATATCGCTACGATGTCTGCAGTGTGGCAGTTTATAGTGATGTCTAGCACTGGGGCATCATACCGCAGACATGTAGCATGATGTCCCACCCAGTCACATTATCCTGACACCAGGCCGACCAGTCCTAACACTAACCTCTTAATGCTGGGCGCCAAGCGAGGCAGCTGTTAGTACCATTTTTGTAAGTCTTTGGTATGACTCGACCGGGGATTGAACCCACGACCTCCCGCATCCAAGGCGGACGCTCTAACCACTAGGCCACCAGAGCGGTCTGTTTGGTTAAGTGCAGAACGTTATGTATATTTAATTTACATTGTTTGTTTGTTATTTTTTTTTAAATTTTATATTTCATTACATACTATTGTAATGTAGCATTGTATGTTGGACTTGACCTTGTCCAAAATTGACTTCATTCCTGCTTGACCTGAATTGATTTTTCAAAAAACTTTATTCTATAAAGAACTAATAACTAGTTAAGGCTGTTCCATTTTAAACATACATGGTACCCAGGAAAGGCAGTTTTTAAACAATATATGCCAGGGTACTTTGATTTCACAGAGTTCATATTAAAATGATAAGAAAATTTTAAACTGCATCTATGGGTGAGTACCCCACTTTAACGTCTCTTCCCTGGGTCCCATGTATTTTTTAATGGAACAGCCCTAAAATATTCTCTGTGTGCATGGACTTAATATCAGGATCATTTTTAACAGAAGTAAATATGTTTATTGTGGTCTAGGTCAAGATTATTAAAAATTACCTGGCATACCTGACATAGTCCAGGTTCAATATTTTAATTTTAGTAATAGGTTTCTAATAATAACTAACATTTTTATTTTGTAATATTCAGGATCATGCTAGGTTATTTTCCATTAGATAAAAGGTTGGTTTTTTTACAAAACTGCTAATTGTGACCTGAGGCAAAGTAGAAGAGAGTAAAATCTTGTCAATGAAGAGAAATTTCACTTTTGTTTTAACTGTTAGCAAAATCAAGTTGTATTATATGTTGTGTCCAGTATTTCATTTCAGGCTGGAATCTAATTCTTCAAATTATTGAATTCAAGTGATTATTTTCTCTGGAAATACAAGCGTGCTCTGATAAAATTCTTGGACAGAGACATTCATTGGAATTTATAGTGAATTCATACCTGCAGTTATATTAATTTGATTCAACAAAAGACTGTTGAAACATCAACTCTATGCAGCTTACAACAAACACACCAACATCTTCAGCTTTGGATTTAATTTGGACTTCTACTGAATTTTATTCAGAACTTTAAATTATTAGGACTTGTGTCTTTAATTCTAGGATTATTTTGGGATTTAATTCATATTACATTTTTACTATGTATTCTAGGGAAATAAATTATTTGTTGAATGTTACAAAGCTTGTTGCTTTTCCCTCTTCTCTGTTACTTATTTTAAGAGCTTAAACTTGTAACAAGTAGCATTACTGGCTGTTTGAACATGACCAATTACAGAGACCAATATATCATAAATCCCTGTATCACTGAAGCAACAAATAGTAAGTCTACCATATTCTGAGGTTTTTCTACCTTGCACCCTGATCTTTATGTAACAGATTAGCTATATCAAATCCCTAACCAACTGGCTACATACAGTTTCTTTATGAATGGCAAGTCCCTAACAGACTGGTTATATCAAGTCCTTATCAGATTATCTGTATCAAGTCTCTAACAGACTGGTTATATCAAGCCCGTAACGGATTAGCTAAATCAAGTCCTAACAGATTGGTTAAATCAAGTTTCTTACTTTAAATCAGTTCATATACAGATTGATTAGGTTGCTGTCACCCATACAGCACAATAAACATGAAATGTAGGCCAAATGTCAAAATACATGCCAATATTGTGCACTCATGCTATACACAATGATAGGGTGAAACCCCCAGTTCACTGATTTGTGAATGCTAACTATGCAGTTAATGCAGGATAATTATATAATACAGGTATGATATTTGATTTGTAATATATTTTATAACAGATTAGAAGAAAGATTTCATTTGGTTTTGGTGCTTTAAAGCACTGCAGCTCTTAAAGAGCCTTGCCAAAGGTCACGCCATGATAGCAGATGACAACTGAAAAGATGGATGAAACTGAATCTACACCCTTCTGGTCTCAAGTCCAATGCCATAACTACTGACCCACCATGGCTCTTCAGAAAAAAGGACAACACAAATTATAAGCCTATTCATTTATTTAAGGAACAGACTGGCTTACTTACTAATTAAGTATAGAAAAACTCACACAATTCTGTTTTGACACTTACAAGCCAAAAATACAACACTGTGTATAATATACAATAATTCTTGGAAAGAACTTCCTTCCAAACAGGTACTGCATTTCATCACTTACACATGAAATTCTTCCCTTAAACAAATGATTACTGGAATAAAGCTTGCATAAACACTTTTATCTGGGTACAAATTTATCTCAATAAAAATATGAGTTGTGTGGTTTAGCATGCATTATTGACATCCTAAAAGAATACAAGATAGATTTATTATTTAAATTACATTATTATTTCCTAAAATTAATACATGACATTACATGGTAGACTTTTTTTGTTTAAATTATCGTATCTGCATCATTAAAGAATATATGACGTTACATGTTATATTTGTTGCTTTACTCTATTTATCACGTGATGTGAATGGGCACTTCTAATACACTGAATGTTACATAGTCACATAACTAAACAAATGTTGTGCAATATGTCTTGTACTTTGTGAGGACTACTTTACCAGTCTATCATCTCATGAAAGATAGGTTTTAACTAGTCATACAACATTTTGATTGGACAATGCTAAAAATGTACAGTGTTATCATGTTACATGGAAGTCAATGACATGACGAAAAACATATCACATATCACTGTGGCATCCAAAGAAAACCATCTATTATGGGAATATGTAATAAATGCACTGAATCTTTATATTAAACCAGGCAAAATAGAATATGTAAATATGTTTGTAAACAAGAACCTGCAATTATTTGTTATTTCACAACATTATATGACTAGTATGTTAAAATAAAATCAAAATGTTCA
This sequence comes from Megalonaias nervosa, assembly GCA_016617855.1. Classification (NCBI taxonomy): domain Eukaryota; kingdom Metazoa; phylum Mollusca; class Bivalvia; order Unionida; family Unionidae; genus Megalonaias; species Megalonaias nervosa. Next base: position 6,423 of record JAECUM010001167.1, read on the forward strand.
CTTGGTAGGTGCAACAGACAAAAGCTGCTGCACAAAGGAGAATCCATTCCTGTTCTGTATGCTATTAACCTCTATGATGGTCTGGACCAAGTTACCATAACGGATATAAGCTCACTACTGTGTACTTGTAAGCTGTTCTGCTGATATGTACCTGCAAGTTAGAACTTAAAAAGTTGCTTCCTTGCTCTGGATAATTCATGATGATAAGTAATTTCCCACACTCAGAACATAAATATCTTAAGAGTTTGATATTTTCAGCAATTTCACACTGCTTTCTTCAGCAACTAATCTTGATCATGCACTTATAAAGGTCACATTATACGAGAAGACTTGTGCAGATGGTTGGTAATTCAAGCCCCTCATCACCATTTAGTGTTGGCCTCTGCAGTTACATTTCAATCGTCTCCATCACCTTCCTTTTTTATATATTGTCCTCTGATGTGATGACCTGTGTTGTCCTTTAAGACAACAACTTACATGTGTGAAGGACAAAATAGAAAATTTGAAAAAATGTGGTGGGATTTATTATATCAAATGTAATGATTGTGACTACACAGGGAAACAGTGTTAGAAACAAGGACCAAGAAATACATCAGTAGAGAGTCATCGGTCACATAAGAATGTTGGGACAGTATGGGACATTCCATAGTTCCCAATCTGACAAAAGTCATCACATCAGAGGACAACATATCGAAAAGGAAGGTGAAAGAAGTGACTGAAATATGTCAGCTGAGGCCAATGCTAAACAGGGAAAAGGGCCTTGAATTAACCCTAACCCATATGTCACATGATCAACATTAGCTGCTGATGACCTGCCAACCCCGATGAGTCCATCTCAGTAAAGCAGCTGATTTTTTTTAAGATTGACCAATTTTCAGTAAGGTGTAACAAAATATCAGTAACTGCTATAGTAAAGCTAGAAAACATAATTAAAAGTTCAACACAGCGACGATAACATTATGTTCAACTGAAAAGTTTGCAAAATATGCGTAGACTTTATTTACCACTAGTAAAGTTGCACAAATTTTAGTTCCAAACCCTATGCAACTCAATAGCTTGTTGCTTTAGGAGTTGGTTCCTTTGTTAAAAGTGTTAAATCTCCACTCTGAAAGACATACTCTCTTTCAATATGGTCCCACCAAATGAAACACATCTAAGATCAAGTGTTGAGTCTTGCTGAAGGCACAAAGTTCTGATGTAACGAGACTACAACCATGTACATGCATATGATCAAAGGAAATCATAATGTTGCACACCATGTACATGCATAATATCAAAGAAAATCATGAAGTTCTACACCATGTACATTAATAACATGAAATGAAATCACAATGTTCTACACCATGTACATGCACAAGATTAAATGAAATCAAGAGTCCTACTTTAACTTTAACACCTGCTTCGTGCCGAAGCTGGAATTGAGATGTTGGTCAGTTTGAGATTTCTGGAACTGAGATGTCTGGTCAGTTTGAGATTTCTGGAATTGAGATGTCTGGTCAGTTTGAGATTTTCTGAATGAAAGTTTTTAACAACAAGAGACACCCCTTGTCTTAAGGCCTTCTTGGCAAGAAAGTATAAATACTTGCAATGAGCTTAATCTAAACCTTTTAATCAATATGACACAGACAGATGGATATGCATGCTGAAGTGATTGTTATATCAAACTTATGCCAGAGCAGGCTAAAAACAGCAAAGATGTGTCCTTGTTACTGCATGTGTAGGTTTTATGTTAACTGACAATTTCATTGAAATTAAATAACTATCCAAATGCATTCTGAACTCAACTGAAATTAACTATCTATGGATTATGAATTCCATTGAAATGAAATATGTGTTCAGAACTCCAATGAAATTAACCTCCTATGTCATTTAGAGCTTTGAGAAAATAGATACTATTAATTATGGCGCTAAGTAATGATGCACACCTACCTGAATATGAATATTTGAATTGTATTTTTTCTGTCAATCTTTTACAGACACATACAATTTAATTTTGAGACATGTGTCCAAGCAAACATATTTCATTGGACAGCTGATGACCTTTTGAAAATTAAATATGAGTACAGCTTGATGTTTTGTCCTTCGAGTTTGAAGATAACCATGACATCACTAAGAACAGCCTATGGTTACAACAAGTCTTTGCTTTATAATAAATGACTGATATAACAATCATTATTGAAGTTACAATAAGCAATCCAAATACCAATCATTGTTACAATTACAATCTAAATACCAATCATTATTACAATTACAATCTAAATACCAGTCATTGTTACAATTACAATCTAACTGCCAATCATTATTACAATCTAAATGCCAATCATTATTACAATAACAATTTAAATACCAATCATTATTACAATTACAGTCTAAATGCCAATCATTATTACAATACATGCAGGGCAATAAGTAATCAGAAATCCAATCATTGTTATTACAATATGCAATATAAATGAAAATCATTATTACTATTTCAATATAAATACCAATCAGTATTACCATTTGAAGCAGAACAAATTCTCCAAACAAGTTCATTTACAACTTTGTGGAAAAAGATGTTTGTCTGGGATCTTTTAAAACTTTTACAGTAATGGGGCTCCATAATTTATGGTATTAACTGTCAATGACCATTGCTCCAAATATTTATGTCCTGGAACAAAATAGTAATATAAACAAAATGGACAGAAGTAATCAATCCACTAATATGATGCAGTGGTATATCACTGAACACAATCTATATACAATTGCTGACTTTACTTTAGTCTCGATTCCACTAAAGTGTCCCTCACCATAAAGTCCCTCAGTACAACACTGCTCCTCTTGTAAAGTATGCCTCACTATAAAACCTATCCCTATACCACTGCCCCTCTTGTACTATGGGTGAGGTTACGTATGCCATATTGAGCTCCTCATTATACCACTGCCCCTCTTGTACTGTGGGTGAGGTTATGTATGCCATATCGAGTCCCTCATTATACCACTGCCCCACTTGTACTGTGGGTGAGGTTACGTATGCCATATTGAGTTCCTCATTATACCACTGCCCCTCTTGTACTGTGGGTGAGGTTACGTATGCCATATTGAGCTCCTCATTATACCACTGCCCCTCTTGTGCTGTGGATGAGGTTATGTATGCCATATCGAGTCCCTCATTATACCACAGCCCCTCTTGTACTGTGGGTGAGGTTACGTATGCCATATCGAGTCCCTCACTATACCACTGCTCCTCTTGTACTGTGGGTGAGGTTACGTATGCCATATTGAGTCCCTCATTATGCCACTGCCCCTCTTGTACTGTGGGTGTGATCATGGATTCCATAGTTTTCCCTCACTATAAAACCTCCCAATACACCACTGCTGTTCTTACACTCTGTGTATGGTCATACATCCCATTAAACTTCTAAAATTGTGTTTATCATGACATATTTTACTAAAGTTCTTGGCTCTTGAAAATTAAATATGTGATTTCACAGCATTAAATACTCTATTTTTGTTTTAATCCAAAATGAAGACACCCCACCCACCTTAGACATCCCTTGGGAATCACCTCCCTCACTTGCAACACAGGTTGTCTTTATGACTTCCATGAACAGAATTATAATGAGGGACCAGTATACAGACCTGTTTACTGCAACAGATATCAGAACAGAACCATTTATCATCAGAGATATCCATCCCTACAGCTCTGTCTAACCATTACAAATATCTAACAGAAGAGACCTGCTTAACCATGACAAATGCTTGAACAGACATATTTGCCATGAGAGATATCAGTGAGTACAAACCTGTTTACCATGACAGATTTCAACTAGTACAGACTTGTTTACAATGAAAGATATCAATATGTACAGACCTGTTTACCATGACAGATATCAATGTGTACAGACTTGTTTACTGTGTCAGATATCAATGAGTACAGACCTGTTTACCATGACAGATATCAATGTGTACAGACTTGTTTACTGTGTCAGATATCAATGAGTACAGACCTGTTTACCATGACAGATATCAGTGAGTACAGACCTGTTTACCATGACAGATATCAATGAGTACAGACTTGTTTACTATGTCAGATATCAATGAGTACAGACCTGTTTACCATGACAGATATCAATGAGTACAGACTTGTTTGCCATAAAAGCTATGTCAGTATTTTGACTATCTAATCTTAGCCATCTGTATATGCCAACAATATCAGCTGGTTTAACATCAACATTTTTGATGAAACTAAAAAAAGCATCCAGCTGGCAATTCTCAGCTTAATTGACCCTCCAATTACCTAACAAATCCCACTGCACTCCCCCCCACCCCACGACCCAACATTATCAACAGTAGACTGCATTAATTAGATGATGTAAGGTAACAATTCATTGTGAATACCTCGATCTCTGTTGAGACAATCTTCTCTCCTATTCAGAGTGGTCATAAATACCATTGCGCTATTTTCTTTGTAAACAATTCATCAAATCATCAATAATGCAGTCTCACTCATAATCATACATCTGTTTGAATTGAGTGAATTATAGGATCCTTATGTTCTCCACTGGAATAGCTGAAGAGCTGAATTTAGCATGCATTATCTGAATTTAGCATGCATCATCTTTGCAGAGAAAATGACTCTGCACATTAAGCTGATACCATGAACTGAAGTCAATAGTTTTGGGAAATACACACAAAGGGAAGCACTCAAAAGGTCTGCAAGAACATGTTCCTTTCCTTTTTTATGCTTAACAATCATTATACCCAAGATGAAAACACCTAATTTTCATGATACAATGCAATATGCATTTGTTGGTATGCCTCAAGCCGTTATGAAGCTTTCTTACAGATCACTAGCTTTCAATGTGTAAATCATTTTACTTGAAAAGTTTTAATGAATTTTAGTGTTACCATAAAGGACTATATTGAATAAGGGCCATTTTCTGCCCCCATTTTTATGGGAAAAAAAATTCTTGTAAATAACACAACTCTGTGTCTCATTGTATTATTCGATGTATAAATCACCCTATTCTGCATTAAATATGCATATAAATTTCTTTTTCATACCTAAACAAGACCTTTGAACATGGGCTGGTATGGGAAATTTAAGTGAAAATGCTGCATTTGAGTAACTTGAAACTAGAAATGAGATCCAAGCGCAGGTTTGCTTGAGCAAGGTATTTACACTGATTGATTAATTTTTATGGAAATTTTTGGATTCTCATATTAACTTACGTGAGCATGTTTGCATTAATCACTAAAAAAAAAATTCATGAATTTTGCTGTCTATGTATCACTGTCGTTGCTGTCCCCTGTTGCACGGTAGCTGCTTACGTATCGCTACACGTGAGCAATTAGACCTGTATTTCTATAATGCGCTATATTATTTCCTTCATTAATATATTAAAAACATTCCAGGAATAATAACTATTCAAATATTTTACAAACAATGATTCTGTTAATTTCTCTCTTTCATCATTCTTTCTAAATTGCCTTGGGAACACAATTTTTCGAAGAGGCGCTCAAGGGGCATTTGGAACTATATGTAAACAAAGACTCCGTGGAGTAAACATTAAATGGAATTGTAGTTTTACGTTGCCAGTTTTTTTTTTGTAAAAGTATGCTGTAAATAATAGGATAAATACACATATATTATTTATTTTATACATAATAACAGTGGTTTTTCTTCATTTCCATCACGATACCGTTTGCTACGTTTAATTCACTATTAACGTTATAGTGTTAATTCTGTACACGTAATCTTTAAAATGAATCTGTCAATTTCAAGATGGAAATAACAGTTACAACCAGCATAGTTTTTCATTAAATTTTGTTGACTGGGTCTATCTTCATATAGTAACAATATTAATTCTTTAAAATTAAGGCATTAACTGGGCAAACAACAAAGGATGGTCTGAAGTTATATAAATCTGCTTGGAAGAAATATGTCATCTGCGTGATATTGAAATACTACTACAAAAGCTTGATATAGAAATACTACTAAATAGATCAAATGGTATAGCATCAGCTTGCAAGATTTTCGCACCAAGTCGATTCCCAGAGGTTCCTTTCTTTTTAAGAACTAATAACCATAATATTAATGGCTGTCAATTTTACACGTTTGAAATAAAATTAGTAACTGCTCAGTTTTCTAAACCAACAAAAATAATGCACAATTTGAAAATCATTGTATTTTTATGTCATGGTAATACTTTTTTATCAATATGCTATTCATCTAAAATGGAACTATACAAGGGTTGCTATCATATCTGCATCATAAAATAATGGTATTGGAACCAGTGTTGTGAAGCGGTTATTCATCCATAATTAGATTATATAACTGTCATACAAGTTTATTTATATTCAGTATTTTCATACTGAATTTTTATCATTTTCTGGTGCACTCATCCACATAAAGAAAAATCGGTTTTAGACTGACATAAACATTTTAAACTTGCTTACTACATCTATGATGTTTCTAACAATTACTGAAATTAGAAACCATTTCCAAACAGTGGGAACCTTGTCCACAGTCGCAGTGGAAGCCCAGTAACTGAACTGATTTATGATTTTATAACTGAAACTATTATTTGCAATATTTCTATGCAGAAAACAAGCAATTATATGAGCTTCAATCATTTTAATGTTTCTAAAGTGTAATAATTATTTGTGGTTATAATATTCATCTGAAAGGATACTAGAGGAGAGTGGCCAAATATCTTTGCATCAGACAATGATTGTGGTGGAACCAGTGTTGTGAAGTGATTATTACATAGTTATATAATATAATTTTTATACATGTTTGTTTATGCTTAATTTTTTAAGACTTAATGTTTTATCACATTTTCCTAATCACTCCTCCAAATCAAGAAAAACTGGTTCTGGACTGACATAAAGTTTTACTTGCCTACTAAATCAATGACTTTTCTAGAAATTACTGAAATTAGAAATTACACATTTTGTTTTCAAATAGTGGGAAACATGTTGCAAATATCAGGAAGGAAGCTAAAGTAAGAGAGTTGATTTATGGTTTGTTAATTTGAAAAGGATAACGGTATTATTCCTACCCCCTAATGTGCAAAAATAAAAATAAACAAAACAAGTTTGTTCAATCTATTTATCTAAACACTGCATATTTATTGCAATGGCATATTTCCTTTATTTCATTAAATGATAACATCATAACTGTATACACTTAATGATTATGACAACAGAAAATCATAAATATAATAACAATTACAGATGAAAAACTTTTATTCAAAGGACATCATGCTTGAATACTACAATGAATACTATTAGTACTATTAAAAATACTACTAATACTACTACTACTAATAATATTAATAATACATGTAATAATAATAACAGCATTAATAATAATACTAAAAGAATGTCCATCTACCTATATTTTTAAGTGGAAACAAACATGGGGGGGAAGAGTTGGCACTAACCATAAAATATACCAAGCATACAATATCTTCAGACCAAAACAATTCTGAATAAATATTTTGGGATGTTAACATGGCATAATGGATAACACAAGAATTTATGATACAAAACAAAAATTAAGATAATTAATACATAATAAGCAAAGTTGTTTCTTTTTAGATACTGTTCATAAAATCAGTTTCTGGCTCCATCCCTACAAAAACTGATGATATAGAATTCGCAGGCTCTGTGTATCATTAAAGTATAAATATGACTGCTGAAGTTAATACTTGCAAATGTATGAAAAGCACCCCAAAAATGACACTTTAAGTTAGATATGAGAATTTGGTGAATGGTCTAAAACACTTCAAATGCTGCCATAAAATGCCCTCAATTCAACTTCAAATTCCATGCCATCAAGATCTCATAGACATTGTGATGTATGTAAAAAACCAGACGGGCATCAAAATCATCTTGTTATTGTCCCAATATGTACAGTCCTACCCGTTTATGTGGACATCCTCGGGCCCGAGGAAATATTGTCGACATAGGCGGATGTCGAGATAAGTGTTGGGGGGGGGTACTGAAAAAAAGATACAAGTTAAATTCGTCAGTAAGGGGTGACCTGTCATCAGTGAGTAGCATTTACACTTTGAGAAACCAAACAATGCAAATTTTGATTACATGAAGACAAAACCAGTGTCAAATACACTTGTATATTGACAAATTACATTTGGTTACCTTTGTGTAATAAAATCCACAATAAAATACTGCATCGGTCACATCCTGATATGAAAAACATTCACTACGATTATGTAATGTCGGCATAAGCACATGGTTGCATAGTTGTTATTTACACGCTTGGAGTACATGCACTTAAATTGGCCTAGATTTTGGTCAGTCAATTCCCATCTTACTGAGGCTACCAAGGGGATGGGGCTATTCACAGGGAAATGAAAACCTGTCAACAAGTTGGTTTAAACAGTACGTGTATTTAGTTACAGAAGTCATCGTGAAAAGTACATAAAAGCGAACAAGAGATATGCGGCTGATATGATTAATGAAGGCATAATATTGTATACATTGACACGTGCTAATGAGGTATTAAAAGAAAATGATTCTTACAATACAATATTGTAACAATGTCTGCTCAATACATTTAAAATTTTCACAGACATCTTTGCGAGATGCCCCACCCTCAACTTCCTTAACAGCCAGATATTTAGTTTCCAGAGACTGTAAATTTAATCTGCGTTTACACTGCCGTTGGTAGCCATCGTAAATATAAATAAAGTTAAAAAGGAAACTTTCACAGCGCAATAAACTTGTTTTAATCACCGATCACTTTGGAAAATGCAAGAATCAGATCAGATTTCATTGCTTTTATTTAAGTCGCTGCGAGAGGCCAACTTTATAGGACCAAACAAATGCCTGTTGTTTTTTTTTTTATCCGACCGCGACATTAAAGCCTGCCGGCAAGATCAACAAATTGTTGAATAAAGTACAGGTTGGAACTGGCCGCTTGCCGACATAAATGATTAGGCGAGAAAATTAAAGCCTGGCGGCAAGATCAACTAATTGTTGAACAAAGAATGGGTCGGAACTGGCAGCTTGTCAACATAAATGATTAGAAAACAAAGGATTTGTTCAAGCTGGGACCAAGGGTTTCTGTCGACATGTACGTTTATTTTTTTATCTCGACGTCGACATAAACATGACAATTTTGGTAGTAATAGTAGACCAAGGGACCGAGACTTTGCTTTTTTGTCGAAATAGGCGGCTTGTCGACATAAGTGATGTCGATATAAGTGGGTAGGACTGTAACATAACCCAGTCATTTGCAGAGTAGTATTTTTTATAAGGTCAAATAGTAGCTTTTGCAAATTCCATTTGGAAATCTTCTACTTCACTAATAAATCCCTGCAATCTATCACTGCAACAAAAGAGTTTGATGAAAACTTTTCAAATACAAATATTAAATCACTTGTACAAAATGTGAACAAACTAATTAAAACAAAGTCATATCTTAACTTTGATGTTCTTTCTTCCTTATCCGATGATGACTATTTCCACCTTTTTTGGTTTGAAAATGAATAAATTCCAGTAACTGAATCAGATTTAAATCCTGGTTCAAGAGAATCACTAGCTGAATAAGCACAAATTGTTATTCAAGATGGATGCATTAACCTGGAAACTGAATGAATCCCCCAGGATATCAGTTGATTACCTGCGTGACATCACTATGGGCATTTATCAAGTCAAACAGGCTCCAAAGTATACAAATGATGATCTCACAGAGGAGGGGCACTATGAGGTTATGGCATGCATGGATTTTCCAGGTCTATTACATGTAAAAATCCAGTCTCGCCACTCCAAAAATAAAATCCATTCACTGGGGATCCAATACAAGCTGAAATATTCCATGGACTCCATCAAAAAATGGTATTGTACCTGCAAGGTTGGTGCTTGGGTTGTTGGGTGTTGTGCCCATGTCTAGTTTCCTATGGTTTTTGGCTGCAAAAGATGGGTAAATGATGAGTTGTCAAAGAAAGCATTACTAATTAGTCATCTTAAGGATGCATCATCTATTCCAGAATATGAATATGACAATCTGGAATCAAATGAGTTGTTTTTCTACACTCTGACCACTACTTTCATCAGTATTCATCTGGCTACTTTTAAGTTGTAAGACAAATGATATTTTTGTATAATTTGAATTGTCGACCATATCATGATGTTTCCCATTATTATGTCATCTTATTTGTGTGACATTAAGCAAGAGAGAATGATAATACATAACAATTGCCAGATTAAGGTCTTCCAGGGCCCTCATCAGTGAAAATATTATAGCACCCCACCCCCTCGACTAAATGTGAAATTAAAAAAAAAATATCAGAAGCTAAAAAAGGCTGGGAAATACCAGTGCTGACACCATTCCAAATCAAAATACTAGAACATGCAAATCAAAATGACCATATATAATTCACTCAATTTTACCATTAGCAAATAATTATAATATTTTTCTGGTGCCCCTGTTGGGCTGGTGCCCTAAGCACCAGATTAGTATGCTTAATGGGTAATCTGGCATACCACATTCAAATGAATATAAAAAGGTATATTTTTAAGACATACTCATTAATAATTTGACTCTTTAAGTCTGTGTTGGCCTGAATAGTTTATTTTTAATGCTTTTTATTCTCTCTGATGACTGCAAGTTCTGTCTGGTCACCTCTAGTCCAAGTTTCCTCTGACCCTACACCCCAACATAAATGTCCAAATATCAAACATGGGGTGGCAAGGGTAAGAGAAAACTTGGACTAGTCACCTCCCAGTGAATTTAAGAGGGGTCCAAGGATTAAATACACCAAAAAAATACATGGCAATTACAGTAACTGTTGCTCATCTCAACTGTATAGACGGCAGGAGTGTTATCACCTCTGGGTCATATTGTGGGTGGATGATCAGGATTTGCTATTAGTTTTGGTTAACTGCTACCGTTAGGTAATATGTGTTTTGTGAGTGCATTTGTTTTATCAGATGCTTCGTCGTCTCTTGCCTGCACAGGTTGTCAATTTAACACTTTCCTGAACCTCCGGTTATATAGAAGGCACTATGGTGAGATATTCGCATGTTGTTTGCGTAGGAATACGGACAAGAATGTCTGCCTGCATGTATAGTACACAGTACTGAAAATACTGATGCACAAAATTTGCCTTCGAAACCCATGTCAAATTATAGTAGTCAATGTAATAATGTGACTAGCTTTGCTTTAATGGCAAATATGAACACATATTCATATAACGTCATTTTAATCTTTAAAATTTTTATATACGTTTTTAAAATCTTCATTGCCCCCATCAAAGGCCCCAGTTTTAAGTCGCTACAAAGAATTGAATATAGGCCTACATGTTCATGAGAGAGAGAGAGAGAGAGAGAGAGAGAGAGAGTATAGCCAGATATAGTTATTTTGAACAATGAAAAGGTAGCACAATACTTACTTTGACTCGTTTTTCATCCAAGTTTATGTGCAAACTTGTTGCCAAAAATTCCTTGAAAGCTGCATTCATTCTATAAATCCCGAATGTTGCACGATGTAAATCACAACCTTTGCAAACTCTAAGTGCTGGTAAATAGCATTTGCAAAACGAACAATAAAATGATTGTGTTTCCATTTGGTGATTATAGGTATATGTTCTTTATAAACGTGTACATCCCCTCATCTCACAGACAACTGTATGCAGTCAGTGTTATGCATTATTCCCGTGCTGGTTTAAAAATAGATGCATAAAGTCTAGAGTACAATACCTATAGTCTGTTTCATTCCTGTATTCTCCAACGCCATTACTTCTAAAACATATTTCAAAGTTTTCAGAAGTTTATTAAAAATGAACCAATATTGTATTAGTTCTTATTAATGTCCATATTATATATGTATGGAAGGATACAGAGTTTATAAATAGATTATAGTTTGACTCTTGGCTACATCAAGGGGTGTGGAAGACAGTATTTTTTTTTTCTTCTTATAAAGATAGAAACACAGTGTGTGTGTGTGTGTGTGTGTGTGTGTGTGTGTGTGTGTGTGTGTGTTATAGCCATGAAATCATAAGGATAAAAGTACATGAATACATAAAGAACATTTGTCATTTCCAGTGAAGTTAACAAACACGTATTCGGCAAAGAAGCGAACCTACAAGCCCTTATTAACACCTTCTTTACAGTCATATTCAATAATATCAAACAATCATTTAAATAATTCAATAATATTAAACAATATTTTATTGAGGAAAAATTATGCATTTTACGACTAAGTACCTTTTAGTCAACATATTTTAGAAACAGTTTTCAGTTGATGTGTAAGTTCCATATTCTATTTTTGTCTACGACGGATCATTTTGGAATAGTTTTGGAAACAAAACTTTATTTATAGAGCTTTATAACCCCGAAAATAATAAAAATGCATATTGAATATTTGAAACTGAGTGAATAGCTCATGGTAAAGCAGTATATATGAGAAGTAAATGAAATAGATGACAACTTTTAATGTATTTCTTGATAGCTTTTTGACACCCTGTAACCATGGCAATGGACAAGTGAACACAAAACTGATGTCAGAAATAAATGCTAACCACCTCATGGGTACTGTATACATCATATGAGGACATTTGGCGAGGGGACAGAAAATGGCCCTTATTCAATATAGTCCTTTCAGCTGTATCATAAATTGTAATCTTTTGTGTGCTTCTGGAAAAAAAACTGATGTAGCTGTAGCTAATATTAGTTTATTGGACAGAGATTAAGAACAAAAATTTCACAGAATAATACATAGGACAGAGACAAAGAACAAGAATTCCACAAAATGATACCAACTCTCTGCTAAGACCTAATTCCAAATACATTTTAAAGCTGACACAAAAAAACTTGGTCACAGTGACCCACTTTTGCTTCTGATGAGTATAACCATTAAGTTTTATGACAAACAGGTGTCAAAAACACTAAAATACAAAACCTTAAAATAATTAGTGTGGTAAGAAAAGTCACTATGACCAGATTTTTGTATGTGATAAGCATTGCCCACCCTGATGAATACAACCACGTTTCATTACTGTACATTCAACAGCGTCAAAGAAACTCAGCTGGCTGCAAAAAAACTTAACAATGATGCTGGTGCCAACATCAACAACAACCACAACATGAAAGTAATATGTATGACTCACCTCACCTATGCTTCACAGGTGAAGAAACAATTAACTTTCCATCAGACCTGTCTAATTTAATTGTTTAACCCGTGAAATAAAATAAATCTGCTTGCTGAACAACTCTTCTAGATGGATTTGAAACAAATAAAAAACTGTAGTCCATTGGTAGAAACATACTGCAGGATCTATTTTAGGATGCACTACTTCAAATTCATATTTTTTTCTAAAATCAAGCCCAAAAAATCGACTCAACCAAATGGACATCATGCTTTTCCTTATTAAATATCTCCTACATTTATAAAATTTCCTTTCTTTTCTCAAACGGAGGGGACATTTACTACACATGACTAAAATATCAGTTCCAGAATAGATCTTGCACGCTTGTCATCTCCCCTGAGGTTGTGAACCCTAAATGTTTGATAAAAAACACATATAATACTGATATTCAATTATGGAACAAATTGTACAATAGGGAGCAATCAACACATGTATAATATTATCATCCTATGTTCCGAATGATAGCAAATTACAAGACAGTGACCAATAGGTGTCATCTATATTTTACTCAAGAGTCAATGAAGTGCATAAAGACACGCTTAGAGCATCCCATGTTAAACAAAACACATGTCAATGCCTCTTTAGACCTCAGGCAAGCTTTTAAAGCCATCTGGGTTACTGCTTCAAATCCTCTCCAGTGCATAATTCATCACAACACTTTGTGTACTGTGCTGATTGAAGACCCACGGGCAGAAACGGTGCTGTAGGGACGAAAGGATGGACCGTACTGTGACCAGGGCTGAGGGGAACTCCAGTCTGAGATGGCCACATCTGAGTCATACATCTTGTATGCTGTCTTGTTGTATACTGGTAAACATTCACTGGCCTCATTGGACAACACCTAGTTTTAACAAAAAGATGCAATTAACACAAATTACTCAAAATATAACTGGTTAGGTTTTCAAAATGAAGTTTTAAAAAACTTTTCGTATATATATATATATATATATATATATATATATATATATATATATATATATAAAATCCTGCATTTATTGCTCTAAATGGATCCATGAGACCAACAGTTTCTTTTATACTTAGTAATGCATTTCTAACATTAGGGTTATTTTATTTATGTTTCTATAATTATATGAAGCTAAGTCTGAATCTTGAACCAAATTAAGGTCCCTACATATAATAATAGACTCATTCTCATATTCATATATAATATCATTTATATTATTACAAAGTTCTGGACAATCATTATTTGGCCCATATACATTAATTAAAGTGAAGTTCCTTTCACCAATATAGTATCTAATGCAATCAAATTACCATCATGATCCTTTTAACATTCTTTTATGTCATATTCAAAGCTGTTATTAAATAAAATACGAACTCCTCCAGAGTTGGAACTGTAACAATTTACAATATATTCATAACCCCATTGTGTTCTAATATACGAAACTTTACCCTCTGTAAAATGAGTATCTTGCAAGCAATATTACACTGATTTACTCTAAGATAAAATTACAATCTTGTGGTCTTAAAATAAGTAATAGAAAAGAGTGAGAAGCAACAAGCTTTGCAACATTCAACAAATAATTTATTTACCTAGAATACAAATTGAAAATTTATTGCAAATTAAATCCCAAATGATCTTAGAATTACGGATGCAAGTCCTAAGATTAAAGTTCTGAATAAACTTTAGTGGAAATCCAAATTAAATCCAACATTGTAGGTGCTGATGTGCCTGTGGTGGACTATGTAGTGGCAATGTGCCAAAGTCTTTTGTTGGATCACAATAATAAAAGCCAAGAATATATCTTTATTTGAAATTTCACTATAAATCCAAGTCTCTATTTCCAAGAATGTTAATTTTGATAAGCATTCTGTATTAACAGTGAATAATTAATTTGAATAATTAAAATTCCAGCCCAAATGAACCACCTGACCCAACAATAATACAATACAACTGATACTACTCAGATCTTAAAGTATGAATGACTAATTTTCAAATAAACAAGATTTGTATCTTAAACTAAAATGTAAAAAGAGACCCCGGATAAGAATCAAAAGTACATTGTTCTGGATGAGTCTTAGTTATAATTAGATTGTTCATCAACAAAGTCAAAATAAAGCACATGAAAATCATCACATAGTCTAGCTACAAAAAAAACCCCACAATGTCCTTGGCTCAGCTTAAGATAATGATTGATACTCAAAGGAAAAAACAAAGAAAACAACCAAACAACAATGCAGATTACACATACATAACAATAATCAAAAACATATTGATATCTTTCAAAATCTCCAAGTCCCCAACAGTTGGCAGATAGTATGTTTATGTTCGAGCTAACCATTTTCACTATAAATGTATAAATTCATCATGCTAGAAATGCAGCATGATTTATTATCAGCAGAGTAAGTAAATACCACATACAGATTAAGAAACATTATAAATGATGAAAAACATCAATGACTTGATATATACCAAGAAAGCATAAATCCCAGACTCTCTCTACACTGGAACAGACTATTCACACACACACACATACATTCAAATTAAACAAACTTCAAACCTAGAGAAGTGTAATGATTTGTCATGACCGTTTGGGAAGTGAGAATCCCAATAAGTAGGATTATCAGCATACCATACAGTTTAGTGTTTGGTACAAATATATACTACAAAACAATGTGAGAATGAAGTATGATAGAAACCTTTGGTAACCTAATGCATACCTATACACAAAGATTAAAGCTGGGAAGATTATTTGTGTTAATGCTAATCCATATATATATATATATATATATATATATATATATATATATATATATATATATGTATACACACACATATACAAATATTGATGGTTGTAAAATTATGCATGGGTATTCTTTGAGGAATTACTAGCCTCTAATATAAGTCAGCTTGTTTTGGTAGCAAGTGGAAGAATTTTTAAAAAAAACACTCCCAAAAATTTAAGCATTCTACTGAACAGTTGGAATCAGCACCTGTGTTCATATTTTGACCTTCATACTAAGAAAACCATGTTATTATTAATGTCGTCATCAATATCATCACTAACATTATCATTGCTGTCTACTAGAGAAAGTATATTACCATAGATGTGAAATATTGTTACGTTATATTTTAAACATTTCAACCCAACCAGTGACATGCATAACACAAATAATAACTTATCCATCATCATATTTATTTAAGCCCTATAAGGTGCTTATGAAAGTTGAACTGTGTTATAACTGTCAAATTAACCACATCTGAGTAGGTAGAGTGATATTAAGGCAATAAAATACTTACTAACACTACTCATATTATGCAGACAAAGGTGAGCTACTACTCATATTTTCCAGTTACAAGTTAAATCACCAAGACTAGCAAAGATTTAGTGAGCTAATGAAAACATTTGCTTGCACAAAGAGTAGCTGTTAAACATCTGCGCAATATTATGATCTACCTTGTCCCCGATAAATATGACGGTTTCGAACAAAAACATATGCATTTTGCTTAGCTAAATGAATGAGACAACGAGAACAAAATATCTAAAAAAATAAATAAAAAATAAACATGAAACCTGAATGCTGACTGATACAAACTTAATAATGCAAAACTTGTTGGAATATGTTGTTACAACATTTGTGATTTCTGATTTATTTGTTTGATTCAGAATAACAGATATTTATTTTTATTCTGATACTTTAAGACATGTCATGACATTTATAATAATAATTATAAAAAGTTGTTTGCACAAGGTATAAAAAGAAATATACCAGCCTGAGCACAATTATCAAAAATATAGAATATTTGAACATTTTGATAAAAGTGGAGAAGGGGAAAAAGTCTAATGATCCTTTTAAATCAAACATGTGATCAAAGATTTGGAATTAATCACTGTATCAATGTCATCGAAAATGTCAAGTCTGAGTCTTGTCCCTAATTTTGTCATGGCAGCAATTAAAGTACCACCAGATTCTATCTTTGAATACTTAGACAGCCTGTTAATGAGGCCTATGTTTAGTTGGGTTACATCTTCAGTCATTCTTATGGAATATTTTTCTTTCAATTTTCTTTTGTTCTTTATGATGGATATTTTGGTTTCAGAATTTAAAATTTCACAATTATTTGTTTTGGAATTCTTGTTTTCCAGGAATTCTATGAATGGTGAGCATGTTTCTCTGATCCATGTCTTTACCTGTAGCGTCCTTGCCTAACTTAACTAATTTGGTCTTTAAATTTTCATCTTGTGTCTCTGGCATGCTAAATAATTTTTTTATAGAGTATTGTTCATTTTGATTTGATTTCTACATTGCCTCATTTGCCTGATGTGTTGTGGTTTTGAGTTCTTTTAAATTCACATTTCCATTCTGAATTTTCAACTTTTCTTCCTATTGTTCATTTTCAAACATTAAAGATTCCATCTTTTCTTGCAATTCTGTCATCCTATCTTTTATTTCTTGCTCTAGTTCTCTTTTCAACTCTGCTTTCATTTTGGCAAACAGTTGAGACACGATTTCTGACACCAACCCACCTAATTCCTCTCTTGTAACCAATAAGTTGATGTCTTCCTTTGTAACAGCCCTTTTCTGGTTGATTTATTATCCTGCGAACCTCTCTGGATTTGGTAAACACCACTCAGTTCCTTTATGTCCATAATTAAGTCTCCTGGGACCTGCATTGTACTGGATGGTTTTCTGTTTTTAGTAACAGTAGCCATATTTTATAGCACATTGGTATCCTCCTACAGATCTTATCATCTGACCAAATTCTGTTCAGTAGTTTTGCTTTGCAAAACAAGCCATTTAAAAGTTTGTGTAATTAACAGTAGCCATATTTGATGGCAGACAAATATCAGTTGTACAAATCTAAGAGCCAACCAGGCCAGGATGCATTCTAATAAATTTTGGTCAAATTCTTTTAAGTGGGTCTGAAAAGAAGTCATACAAGATTTTATTTTACATTTTTATTTTTAGTGATGCTGGCGATCTTTGACTGCATGTCAGCATCATTTGTACAAATCCAAAATGCCATCATGGCAAAATGCTTTGGTCAAATATAGTAAAAATTCTTTTCAGTGGCAGTGGAGCATTCTTAGTAACAGTGGCCATTAGTGATGGTGGATCTGCTTCTCAGGTATAAACTTGAAAGATATCTATGCCGGGATGCTTTGTATCAAATTTGGTCAAATTACATCAAGCAGTTTTCAAAAGTGGTTGTTTAAAGCATTATTAATATTTTAGGCAACAGTGTCTGTATCTGAGGGCAAATTTGCATAAATATTAAAATGCCATTCATGCCATGATGCTTCATGCCAAATTTGGTCAAAATTTGTCTGGTGGTTTTAAAGAAGTGTATAAACAGCAGATTTTGTCAACAGCACATCACATTCCCCGCTGTTCATGTTCTGCACTCATACATGGCAATACCCTACTGTTCATGTTCTTAAGAATTGTACTGCAAACATCTGCAAGCAATATGTATGTTTCACTCATTACCAACCAATAAGAAATACTGACATGTTTCATTTAAGTGCTTACTTGTAAGACAGATGAAATGTTCAACTCAATATTCCTTAGTATGAACTATATGAACTGATTTATTCAAAACTCACTGGTAAGAAATATATGAGATGCTTCATTCTATTCTCTCCTGCAACAAATAAGATTTTTCACTCCATTCTCAACCGTAAGATATATACAAGATGTTTCACTAAAAGAATGCTGGTTTGAAATATAAATGAGATGTTTCACTCAGTACTCACCGGAAAGAAATATACAATATGTCTCACTCATTACTCTCTAATAAAAATTTTACATGATGTTTCACCAAATGCTTACTCATAAGAAATATAAATGAGATGTTTCACTCAGTACTCACCAGAAAGAAATATGCAAGATGTCTCACTCAGTACTCTCTAGTAAAAATTTTACAAGATATTTCACTAAATGCTTATTCATGAGAAATATAAATGAGCTGTTTCACTCAGTACATCACTGGTAAGAAATATGAGATGCTGCATACAGTACTCACTGGTAAGAATATATGAAGTGTTCTGGTAAGAAATATTAAGCTGTCTCACCAGTAAGAAATATACAAATTCACTGGCAAGAAATAAATGAAATATTTGAGCATGCCAGTAAGAAATAGTCACAGTAAATAATGATGTGATCCATATGCAACTCTTAACCTGTTAAAACTAAAAGTCATTCTCCAAATGAGCAAGGCTCAGTTTTTCTTACTACTTGGAAAATCTCTTAACACACAATCCTGTCAGCATTCTTCTTACCTTCAGATAAATGATAGCATCTGTTCCATAACCTTCCACTGAACTAAGTACCAAATCTCCCTGGAAGTAGCGAGCATAAAGTCTTGAAAGTGGTAACCCATAGCCATACCCAGCCTGAAATTAATAGTATTATATGCTATACACTGCTAATTAATAGCATTAGGGACTATACAAAGCTAAAGAACTTTTGATTAAAATGAATGTGGGTATGTATAACATATTCAATATATTCAACCCACAAAGGTTTTTTATGCATAATGATACATCTTTGTATCGATCACAACTCATAAAAAAAATATTTTTCACTGAACACAAGCTTCTCAATAGGAAGAAGGGTAGTGCTTCAACAAAAACACACAGCTTGCAGAATTCGGGTTTTATTTGATGCAAAATGTGCAGGAAATTTGATATTAACCGAAGTTTTGACCTTTTTGTTGTACTGCAATTTGTAGTAATAAAAAGTTCATACCATGTTGTGTTATTTGTAAGCTCTTTACCAGAGTGAGCAGTAATGGTGCGAGATATAATGCACCTCCTAAGACACTGACAATGTGCTCTTATTATGATGTGCTTCAACATTACACGATTTACCCAACTAATCTTTCAAGCACAGTGTGGACATTTTGTCAAATATTGTATCACAGGCAACTTACTTAAGGGCATGGACTAGAAAGCAATTTTTGACACCACATCATATGATGTAAATGTAACTGCATAAAACCACGTCACAGGCAACAAGTTGCACATGCCTGCTGAATACTGTTTACAAAAAGATGACTTTATTTTTCCTTGATATTTCCTGACCACAGATTACATATGCAGGGGTATTTTAGGGATTGTGCAAAGCAATAGTTTGCTGCAGTAATTAAGGACATCTGGGCTGCCATACAGCAATACCCTGCTGTGGTAATTGAGGACATCTGGGCTGACATACAGCAATACCTTGCTGCAGTAATTAAGGACATCTGGGCTGCCATACAACAACACCCTGCTACAGTAATTAAGGACATCTGGGCTAACATACAGCAATACCTTGCTGCAGTAATTAAGGATATCTGGGCTGACATACAGCAATACCCTGCTGCGGTAATTAAGTACATGCTCTCGACCCGCAGATATTAATACCCTGCAGCAATAATCAAGTATACGTGCTGGACACCATTGCAGTAATAATGGGTTCTAGACCTGTACACAGCAGAAACCTGTTGTGATAATCAACTACATGTTCTTGGCCCATACTGAGCAATACAATACCCTGCTGTAGTAATTATGTTTCCTAGACCATACTGAGCAATACCCTACTGTAGTGTGATGGTGGATGGAAATGTAATATGTAATTTACTTGAAGTAGTTCTTTAATATACGATATGGTTAATTTAGGACTTATTTACACTGAAATTCAAAGTTACCCCCCCACGCCTCTGAAAATAACTTTGAGTTTCAGTGTAAATAAGTCCTAAATTAGCCATATCGTATATTAAAGAACTACTTCAAGTAAATTACACATCAAATTTCCATCCATCATCACACTAGTAATCATGTTTTCTACACCATACATAACAATACCCTGCTGTAGTAATCATGTTTTCTACACCATACATAACAATACCTTGCTGTATAATTATGTGTTCTACACCATACATAGCAATACTCTGCTGTAGTAATCATGTTTTCTACACCATACACAGCAATACCCTGCTGTAGTAATCATGTTTTCTACGCTATACATAGCAATACCCTGCTGTAGTAATCATGTTTTCTACACCATACACAGCAATACCCTGCTGTAGTAATCATGTTTTCTACACCATACACAGCAATACCCTGCTGTAGTAATCATGTTTTCTACACTATACATAGCAATACCCTGCTGTAGTAATCATGTTTTCTACACTATACATAGCAATACCCTGCTGTAGTAATCATGTTTTTACACTATACATAGCAATACCCTGCTGTAGCAATTAGGTATGTGTTCAAGGAGGGCATATAGCAATACCATGCTGTAGTAATTAAGGAGGCTGGGCCTGTGCACAGCAATATTCTGCTATAGTAATTAAGTAAATGATTTGGATTCATGCATAGCAATTCTCTGATTTGCTAATAATGTATGTTCTATATGTTCTGGACCCATACATAACAGTGCCAAGCCGTAATAATTAAGTATGTGTGATAGACCCATACACAGCAGTGCCAAGCCATAATAATTAGGTATATGTGATAGACCCATACACACCAGTGCCAAGCCGTAATAATTAAGTATATGTGATAGACCCATGAATAACAATAGCCTGCTGTGATAGACCCATACACACCAGTGCCAAGCCGTAATAATTAAGTATATGTGATAGACCCATACACACCAGTGCCAAGCCGTAATAATTAAGTATATGTGATAGACCCATGAATAACAATAGCCTGCTGTTCATGTTCTGCACTTGTACACAGCAATGCCCTGCAGTACATGTTGTGTACTCGTGCTGTATATATGCTGTATATGTTCTGGAATTATAGACAGCAATACCCTGCTGTACATGTTCTGGAATCTTACATAACAATACCCTGCTGTACATGCTCTGGATTTATAGGCTGCAATTCCCTGCTGTTCATGTTCTGAACTCTTACATACCAATATCATGCTGTACTTGTTCTAGGCCCATGCATAGCAATGCCATGCTGTACATGTTCTGGACTTATATACAGTAATACCTCACTGTAGAAGTTCTGGACACATACAAAGCAATACCCTGTTATAGTAAATAAGCATTTGTTCTTGGCTAACATTCACTAGACTCATCAATTTGAGTGTACTTCCAATTTCTATTATTCCATAGTAATTTGACTAATTACAAGTGATTTGGAAGTAAAACCTATAAAACTGACAACACTTGTAAAAAAGTGAGGGTTATTTTATGAAAAGTTCATAAATATTTTTTTAATCAATCAAAAAATGAGTATGAGTGCATATCCATGTTTCGTAAAGTTTAATGAATATGGAATCTGATCTGCTAATCTTTGTATAAGGATTACTGACTTGCTTTTCTTCTTTTTCTTCCAACAATACAGTCCATATTAGGAAAATATTTTGTTTTGCAATTACTGGGGAGATGGGTGGGCATGTGGGAGTGGAGATATGAATATAAGAAAAATTGAGTTTTAAAGTATATTTACCAAAGGAGCTGATCCCTCCCTCATACTAGAAGCATGGGGTTGTGGAGCTGTGGAGAACATGTATTGGAACAGCAGGTCAATTTTGCTGTAGGAAATACCTCCACCTCTATCTGACAACTGCAAACAGATAATAATGTAGAGAAGTGATCCAAGTGTAATGACTATTATTATCTATAATCACAACGTACAATGTCTTATTATTTTTGATAATCACAAAGTATAAAGACTATTATTATTATCTATAATCACAAAATATAAAACAGTGAACTCAGTATATGGAGATAAGTATATGAATACATCTTGTCTGTGTAAAATCTTATCTCTCCATGACTGGAAGCTGTAAGAGCTGTTCCATTTCAAAATACATAGTACAAAGATAAGGCATTTATCTCTCCACAACTGCAAGCTGTAAGAGCAGTTCCATTTCAACATACATGGTACCAAGATAAGGCATTTATCTCTCCACAACTACAAGCTGTAGGACTGTTCCATTTCAACATATATGTGTGTGTGTGTGTGTCATTTGGATTTTTAATCTAGCTTTAAAAAAATTTCAGTCATATCACTATGATGTCTGCAGTGTGGCAGTTTATAGTAATGTCTAGCACTGGGGCATCGTGCCGCAGACATGAAGCATGATGTCCCACCCAGTTACATAATCCTGACACCAGGCCAACCAGTCCTAACACTAACCTCATAATGCTGAGCACCTAGCGAGGCATCTGTTAGTACCATCTTTAGAACGTCTTTGGTATGACTTGGCTGGGGTTCGAACCCACGACCTCATGCATCTGAGGTGGATGTTCTAACCACTAGGCCACCAGAGTGGTCTTTCAACATATATGGTACAAAGAGATAAGGAATTTATCTCTCCACAACCACAAGTTGTAGGACTGTTCCATTCAACATATATGGTACCAAGAGATAAGGAATTTATCTCTCCACAACCACAAGCTGTAGGACTGTTCCATTCAACATATTTGGTACAAAGAGATAAGGCATTTATCTCTCCACAACCACAAGCTGTAGGACTGTTCCATTCAACATATATGGTACCAAGATAAGGCATTTATCTCTCCACAACCACAAGCTGTAGGACTGTTCCATTCAACTTATATGGTACCAAGAGATAAGGCATTTATCTCTCCACAACCACAAGCTGTAGGACTGTTCCATTCAACATATATGGTACAAAGAGATAAGGCATTTATCTCTCCACAACCACAAGCTGTAGGACTGTTCCAGTCAACATATATGGTACCAAGATAAGGCATTTAGCTCTCCATGACTGATGTTATGTATATTTATATAGTATATTATCATTCATAATTATAGTTTGTAAGGGCTATAGTTAATATTTTAAATGCTAAATTACTTATAAATACTAAGATTGCACTGTAAAGATCTGTCATGTATAGTGCATAAATTGTTTCATTTATGGGTTTCAAGGTTCAGTCAAACTTTCGTATCAGTAAACATCACATGATCCAACAAGGACATGAGTTCTGATGTGAGAGGCAAAGCTGACCTAGTTCCTTATTGGTCAGTGTTATAACAGCTGATCTGTTTACTGACAGAGTGATTTTGAAATGATCATTGGTAATCTATATTTTAGAATCACAGAGATGCTGCCAGGAATTTTCTTAAGAGGGGGATGCCCCCCACACGTACCTCCAGAAAGGGGGAGGCAGGTGGGTTCACGCTTAATGGGAGCTGATGAGTTACAACATTATTATAAGGTGTATGCATGCCTAATTTAAGATTGCATTTAATGACTATGTATCACTTCTTTGACAAGAAATATGCATATTATCTGCATACCGAATTTAGTTTGCTGCAATGGTAAATATTCTTCTCTGCTTCTTCATTGCTTCTGAAAACAGGAAATGGTCTATATAACCCCCTTGTATCTCAATAGTCATCAGTTTATTCACTGTTTCTGATGTTAAGAGCTGTATCACTTCTGTTTTTTGAACTCTGTTCCCTCTAACAAATGGCTGTTTGTAACAGGACAATCACTGCAATTTTGGCCAGTTTAATAAATTAGGGTACTGGCCTTCATGGTATTCGAGCTTATTTTTCTACAACTCGATCATGCTGTTCTTATGATATTTCTATTGTAGGATCACATTTGTTGCAAGGCTATATGCCAAGGTTGCAGCTTTTGATGAACATACATTAACCGGTGCAACCATTTTCATTAGTGAATCTTTTAGTGACTCTCAACAAAAAAAACCCACATAGCATCCCTCCTTTTTGGTTCATTCCTGAACCAGTTATAGGTAATTAACCATGTCTTGAAATTTTGGTTTCTTTTCTTATTTTTTTCTCATCCTATGGTTCCACATGCTGTTGACAAAATTCTACTTCCATATCACTGGTTTGTGAAATGTTTTCCATTTGCATCAGATCACGAGAGCTTTCCTCTGTATCGACTGTATCAACTGTAGCAGACAATCTTACCATAAAAAAAATCAGTTATCTTCCATCTGAACATTCATACAACTAGCTGCTTGTTACACTCTATACAAGTCTGTTAGGACTGACCAATGGATACGTTTGTCATACACTTCAAGGAGACAATATAATCGGAATCGATTGTTTCTGCAAAAACCACATCAGATCTCAATGACTGAGATGCTTGTACTTAAACACTAACTCTACCTTAATATAGCTTGATTAAGATTAACAGCAAAATGGATGACTAAGACTTAATTTAACAAACTGTTATTTTTAATTTTTTTCTTTAATAAAAATGAAACAATAAAAAAAACCCACATGCACATTGGGTACAACAGATTGCAGGAACCACAATTTGCATTACCTTTCCCCCAATGGTTTTGAGAAGTTGCATGATTAATGATTATTTGCTGTGATCCCGTGGCCTGGCAGAATCTCTGGGATTACTGTACAGAACTAAGCATTCTTAGTAGTACTATCAGACTAGGAAGCTATACTGAGATGAACTCATTTATTTAATATAAACATTTGTTTGAATTAGAATACTCAAATTACTCCTGATTAATTGGAATAATAGCTGTACAGAATTACTGTGAAACATTCAAAGACATTTGGATTTATAGCGATATTGGAATTAACATGAATTCAATGAAAGGCATTTTGGGATTATATCATAGTGATTTCTTCTGTACTATTGACATATAAGTACATTACTATCATTCAGAATACCTTTGGAACTCATTCAGAGTATTCGAAGCTATTGGAATTGATAGAACATTTAGGATTTTAGGATTCCATTCACCAAGTTATTTTTAATTTTTTCACTTTGTATTTTAGGGAAATAAATTTATATATTTCAATTATACAAAACTCATTGATTTTGCTCTTTTTTGTTCCTTGTTTTAAGATCATAGAGTTGGAACACTATAAGCTGTAATGACTTTTCCATGTCAACATGCATAGTACCATGATAATGCATGCATCTTTCCACTATAAGCAGTAGGACTGTTCCATTTCAAAATACATAATACCAAGGTAAGGCACTTATCACTCTATGACTAAAAGCTCTAAGAGCTGTTCCATTTCTACATACATAGAACCATGATAAGGCATTTATTTCTCCATGAATGCAAGTGGTAAGAGCTGTTCCATTTCTACATACATAGTACCATGATAAGGCATTTATTTCTCCACAAATGCAAGCGGTAAGAGCTGTTCCATTTCTACATACATAGTACCATGATAAGGCATTTATTTCTTCATGAATGCAAGCTGTAAGAGCTGTTCCATTTCTACATACATAGTACCATGATAAGGCATTTATTTCTCCATGAATGCAAGCGGTAAGAGATGTTCTATTTCAACATCTACAGTACCAAGATAAGGTACTTATCTCTCCATGACTAAATGCAATCTGATTACTCCAAGAGTTCATATGAAAATGATAAATAAAATTATCAATTACATCAATGAGTGACTACTCCACACTGATCCTTCATCAGGTCCCAAGTATGTTTTACTGGTCAAGACCTAAAACACAATTTTCAGTTCACAATCCTTTTTACAATTTGTCAAGATGTTCTGGACGCATTAGTATCAAACAATTAAAACAATTTAAAAATACAGGTTTTAATGTTATCAGTAGCAATCACAAATAAACCATCATTACAATTTCATTAACAAATGGATCAAGAGTGTGTGTGTGTGTGTGTGTGTGTGTGTGTGAATACCTTGATAGTTAGGTCCTCTTCCCCTTTACATATCAAGAGCTTCAGTGGGGGTAAATCACTAGCTTTGAGGTTACTCTCCACAACTGCTCTCATGGCATTCTGAAATTATTTATCAATCAAGATTGTGCTGGACAGATCATATGATTAGTGAGGGAAATCTTTCCCTAAATTACCAAAGACATGATACAAGGTTACCTATCAAATACTATTGTATCCAGAGCGAGTGAAATGTCTCCAGACTTGCCAACCCTAACAAGACCTTCTCAGTAAGACAGTCGATTTTGTCTGTAAGTTGCACCATCTTCCAGTAAGGTATAACAAATACATGATATACTGCTATTGCCAAGAGAGAAAACATGCATTTAAAAGTCCAGAAGTGTGACTCAAGACTGATGCAGACAGAGTAAATATTACCAGTGTATCCCCCAGGAGTGTAAAATTGAGGGAAAAAAAAGCCCCCTTGGTGTCAGAACTAGGGGTCAAATAAAAAATGTGGGAGGTCAAACATGTACTGATAATTTTTCATCCGACCCATACTTTTTCAGCTTGAAGTAGGATATTGCACAACATACTCTCTCTCTCTCTCTCTAAAATACAAATAAACCAACATGCACAATTAACACACAAATGCATTCTCCATTCAAAGGATAATTTTATTAGTTCATTTTCCTTTTAGTTCAAAGTCGTACTTTTAACAGTCTCCTTATAATCTTTTTGTAGCAATATTAGAGACCAACACATTACATATAAGCCAATACAAAAATCCAAATAATTTTTTTTAACCAAATGAGAGTTAATTTACTGCCTGTCATAAAATGTGTACTTTCATCGGTTTCATTGTACTTCATCCAAAAACACATTTATTCATAACTCAAACAGGTTAATGATTCATCTTCTCTTTAATAAGCTACACATGAATTTTTAGATCTTTCTTTCGTTGCAGCAAAGTTAAAACCCAACAAAATCTGCAATGACCCCTGACTTCGTAATCCAAATAATAGATTTGTCTCTGCATGTTTACTTATTTCTTTCTTGTGAAAGAATGTCTTGGGTGATAATGTGTTCTAAACATAACCTGTGGCGAACAACGGCAGATTTTAAAAAAAAAATTATTCTGTCACGAAGGATTATTCACTTCTGCAGTCTTCGCAATGATGCGATCAGAAGTTACACCAGTAATCCTAATGGATGTGTCATATTCCAGTCAAGGGAATTATTTTCTCCATTTCTCATTAAAGTTAGATCCACAGTTACCTTTTTGTGTTCTGCTTCTTTCACTTTCTTCGCTAATGATTCTTAGTGTATGCCGTTTTAATCAGGAGATCAGATTTTAGCGCAACAATCATTGAGGTTAAACATCTGGACAATATCTTGTTGAGCTCAATGGAAATCGCATGAGAGCTCGCGCGATTAGGGGAAGCTACTCCGTCATAACATTGCCTATGCTAGCCTGGTTCTCTGTTTCGTATGCTCCGTATAGCTGAGTGCAACGCAGGGAGCATACAAAACAGGGAACCAGACTATGCCTATGCTTGAAGTATACATGATGCCATCCTTCATCCAAAGCACTGGATATTAAATAAATCCTGATTGCATTTTGCAAATCCTTTGCGTTAAAAAAAATGCATGTTAAAAACATGTGTGCATCAATTTTTTCCAGCGTGCGTCCCCGATACACTAATATGTGTAAAAAGAAACACTGATCACATAAAACTCAAAAGTTTGTAAAGATTACTTGAACCTAATTACATCCAGTACAATTTCACAAACTGCAGTTCCAAACCCTTTGGAGCTCAATGGCTTCTTTTATATCTCTCAACTTTATGTAATCCTTAAAAAAGTAATTTATAGGGGGCACTCTACAGATGTTATGAACTTCTGCAGGAGTGCAAGGTGAAGCTGTTTGCATTTGCAACATGCCCAATGGAGAGAATTTTGGCATCTATGTTACTTTCATGTAATGAGGCTGAAAGGTCTCAGGATATTGTATTTCTGGAAATTAAAATAGGATCTAAGCAACAGCTAATCACTATTGTGTGTGACATATCAAAAGTCAGTGAAATCTGTGTAACCAAAAAGTCATTAATTAATATCTCTGTTAATGACTACTGTGTGAGGCCTTTCACATCAAGAGTGAGTGAAACTTCTTACTATGTTACCAAAGTCTTATGCTTCTCAGTCAATTACTATTATACAAGATCCGTCGTATCAATAGTGATTGAAACCATCTCCCTGTGTTATCAAAGACATGATTCAAGATATCTATCTCAATTATTATTGAGATCTATCACATCAACAGAATAAGCAACCTCCCCCTGCAAAACCAAAGTTATGTACTTCAAGATATTTCAGTCAATTACTACAGTGCAAGACCTATCATATCAATTGTGAGTGAAATCTGTATAGTTATAGTGAAACACTGCTATAACATGCTTTGTTATAACATGAATTCAGATATATATTGGTCTTGGTGTGGCTCCCAAAACTTTGTAATAATTTCTACTGCAAAGTTGTGTGCCAATATCAACACAATTTTTATACAACAGTCTGGCAAGATGTGTTGCATTACTGAAAAAAAAGTCTTATTGTATCTTTATGGGCATATAAAAAAAAAAAACACTTACTGCATTACATGCAGACATATGGAACCATTTATGTTTCATGTTTCTTTATATAATTTTTCCTTTTTGTGTGTGTGCATGTAATAGAGATACAAAAAGACAAAATGACTAAATATTATACTTCTCTGTACATATTTTTGATAATTATGGATTCACTCATACTGATGCAACAAAAATCATTTTCCCATACAAGTGCAGTAGCCCATAATTACTGATGCAGTGAGATTGGTTTGTTAGTATATGTGTTGATACTTTAATTATAATCATCCTATGTACATCCTGTGCTGATGGATGGGCCTCTGAATAAAGTAAAATGTTAAATATGCTTAAATATGCAATCTCTCTTTTCACTATTTCTTGTTTAATATGCATTATTTAGAATGCTGAAGCACTTAGTTTTGCACCCAATCCTATTACCCCACCTAATCCTTTTTTGTAGAGCTGATGGCATAAGTATGCATCATTTCCTTCAGTTAACTAACTTGTTTGCTTATAGCATGGTACAGTACATAGCAGGATCACACAATGTGGACCCAGCACATCATGATATAGTGGTTTCACTGTATATCTATATGTTGTTTAAAGTCTCTGTCAATTGCTACTTTGCAAGATCTATCAAATCAATAGTGAGTGAAACTTCTGTGTCTAAGCTGTCTGAAGTCTCTGTCTATTGCTATTGTGTGAGACCTGACACATTATATCAATTGTGAGTGAAACCTCTATACCTATGCTGCCTGTAGTCTCTATCAATTGCTAATTTCTGAGACCTGACCTACAATATAGTGAACAGAACCTCTATATTCTAAATATTGAGTTGCAGGATCATTTGATTGCTACAAATAAAAGGTAATATTGTATTATTTCAGAGCATTTATTGGAATGACAAAATCTAAAGTTGGCTTGCAACTTGATATAACAAATTACAAATAAATATCTAAGGTCCTGTATACAACGGAATTTCATGTATCTTTTTCATAATCCTTTAAAAAAATTTTCACCCACCTTAAAAAGCTCAAAGAGCATGTGGTACAGATGAGATGGGACATACACTATTTGAACCGGAAGTCCTTTCTCCTTCGCTGTGGTAGAAAAAAGAACAGATCATTGATTAAGGAATTTCCATCAAATTTAGAAGAAGAAAAAGGCTTTTCATAATTTCCTGACCTGGCCAAATTTAAAAATCTTACACTCAGTACAAATTCAATATATTCTGGTACAATATGCTGTACTAGAGTGTTCTGCATGCAGTGTGGTCTGCCATAATATTTCGTACTAGTGTTGGCAACAATCAAGTTAGAAATTATAAATCAATGAATGAATTAACTAAGTTTTGTGAATTTTAAAAACAGGTAGGGGGACACACACAAGTGGGATCATGTAAGAATAGTGTTCCATATACACTACAGTCTGGTATAGTATGTTATGCAAGAGTGTTCTGAATTCAGTATGGTCTGGTATATCTGTCATACTAGTGTGTACTTGTATAGTATGTTTTGGTACAATATGCTTTACTAGTGTTCTGCATACATTATGGACTGCTATAATGTATTCTACTACAGTCTTCTGTATAAAGTATGGTTTGGTATAACATGCTGTACTCGAGTTTTCTGTATAAAGAATGCTTTGGTATAACATGCTGTACTTGAGTTTTCTGTATAAAGTATGTTTTGATATAACATGCTGTACTAGAGTTTTCTGTATAAAGCATGGTTGGTATAACATGATGTACTACAGTTTTCTGTATCAAGTATGCTTTGGTATAACATGCTGCACTAGAGTTTTCTGTATAAAGTATGCTTTGGTATAACATGCTGTACTAGAGTTTTCTGTATAAAGTATGGTTTGGTATAACATACTGTACTAGAGTTTTCTGTATAAAGTATGATTTGGTATAACATGCTTGTACTAGTTTTCTCTGTAAGTATGGTTTGGTATAACATGCTTGTACTAGTTTTCTCTGTAAAGTATGGTTTGGTATAACATACTGTAGTTGTGTGTGCGTGTGTGTGATTTAGATTTTTAATGTAGCTTTAACAATTGTTCAGTCATATCATTACAATGTCTGCAGTGTGACAGTTTATAGTGATGTTTAGCACTGGGTTAGCATGCCGCAGACATGTAGCATCATCTCCTACCCAGTCACATTATCCTGACACAAAGCCAACCAGTCCAAACACTAGCTTCTTAATGCTGACTGCCAAGTGAGGTGGCTGTTAGTACCATTTTTAAAAGTCTTTGGTATGACTCAGCTGGGGTTCGAACCCATGACTTGCCACATCCAAGGCAGACGCTCTACCACTAGGCCATCTGAGAGGCTTGCTGTACTTCAGTTTTCTGTATAAAGTATGGTTTGGTATAACAAGTTGTACTAAAGTTTTCTCTATAAAGTATGGTTTGGCATAACATGCTGTACTACAGTCAAATTTTTCTGATACCAGGCCAACAGGTGCTAAGGCTAACCTCTTAATGCTAAGCGCCATGCGAGGCAGCTGCAAGTACCATTTTTATAAGTCTTTGGTATGACAAGGTGAGATTTTGAACCCATGACCTACCACATCCCAGGCGAACGCTCTAACAACTTAGGCCATCAGAACAGTGGTCTTTCTGCATATCCAATCAAAAAATTATTTTGGTCAAACAGTTATGTTTCAGACTTTCTTCAAATCTAATTTTGGTTACACAAGTATGATGTGTCTATCTTTTTCCATATATGTGCGTATGTTTGAATTTCATATTTTAATGTAGCTTTAAAAATTTAGTCATATTGCTATGATGTCTGCAGTATGGCAGTTTAAAGTGGTTGAACAAAGGGTCATGCTGCAGATAATAGCATAATATCCCACTTAGTCACAGTCACATTATTCTGACATCAGACCAACCAGTCCCAACACTAGCTTCTTAATGCTAAGTGCCAACTGAGGCAGCTGCTATATCATTATTATATGTCTTTGGTATGATTCAGCCTGGGTTCGAACCTGCAACCTCTCACATCCAAGGTGGATGCTCTAACCACTTAGGCCACCTGAGCAGTTCAGTCTTTTTTCATATCAAATCAACAATTATTTTGATCGAAGAGTTAGGATTTATCAGTCCTTTTTCATATATAATCAACAATTAATTTGATTGCACAGTCATGATGTTTCAGTCTTTTTCATATCAATCAACAATTATTTTGGTCACTCAGTCATGATGTTTCAGTCTATTTTCATATCTAATCAACAGCTGATTTGGTCAGATGATCATAATGGTTTGGTTTGGTCTTGTTGGGTTTATTGACATTTTTCAGCATATTATTGGCTATACATGGTGGCAAGTATATTTGGTGATACCCACATTGGTCTAACCAAGATTTAAACTCATGTGGACAGTGGGGAGAGTGATCTGCACGGGTGACCACCTCAGACCACTCCACCTTCCTGGGCCCCATGATCATGTTGTGTCCAGTTTTTATCACATCTAAACAATAGTTAATTTGAGTCACACAGTTATGATGTGTCAGACTTTTTTCACATCAAATCAATAATTAATTTGGTCTCACAGGAAATCATGATGATATGTCAGTATTTTTACTGATTCTCCACAATGTCAATTTTGGTTTATGTATCTCATACTAAAAATGTTAAGATGCTGATGAGAAAATTTGCAATTGATAAAAAAGTATGTATATTTTCAAACCAAATTTGAAACATTTTTTATGTTCCAATATTCATAGGAAGTTTAAACCATAAAGCTTAAATGTTTAACTTTCTATATTGGGATATTGATGTAAAAGTCTCTTCCTACAAATGGCATACCTTTAAATGGGAAATAACTCTTGACCATAAAAATCAATCTGAACACAAAAAGTATAGGCAACACTGTCATTCTTATATACAACAGTTTGCACATGCGAGAAAGTCATACAGGATACATGTGTATCACAATCCTATATATGTGTGACACAGTTTGCCAATGTTAGAAAGCCATGTGGGATGCATGTGTATCACATTCCTATATATGTGACACAGTTTGCCAATGTTAGAAAGCCATGTGGGATGCATGTATCTTACATTCCTATGAATGTGTGACAAAGTTTACCCATGTCAGAAAGCCTTACAGGATACATGCATATCACATTCCTCAGTAAGTGTGACAGAGTTTGCCCATGTTATAAAACCATGTTGGATGCATGTATCTTACATTCCAATATATGTGACACTGCTAGCCCATTTTATAAAACCATGTTGAATGCATATATCTCAAATTCCTATACATGCATGACTGTATTCACAAGTTAGAAAGCCATGTAGGATTCATTTATCTCGCATTACTACACTCTGTGACACTACATAAAACTGAACAAACATCTGCAATTTTGCTTTTGGTTTTATTACTTAAAACAAACATTTTTCTTGCCCATGAAATTTACTCAAAAGTAATCTTGTTTAAAACATACTTTCTAACTGACTGAAGTTTAATGATTTTTAATCTACTCCAAAACTTTCCAAGAGGACTCAAGTTTGATCACTATAGCCATGCAAATTATTTCTGATAATAAATTAGTGAAAAATCATCCATCATAAAAAAATAACTCAATTATCATCTGTTAATTAAGAATGAACACTGATACACTTACCATTAAAGCATTCAATTTTGAGATCAGGTGCAGAGAGGTAATACTGTTCACACAAAAACCTTGCACTGGCAAAAGCATCTGAAATCGAGAAATAAACTATTGAAAGAACTCAATGGCTAAAAATCTTTGCCTTTCCCTCTATGAAAATTTCAGTTTTTGTCCAAATTTTTTTTTAAAACTCCATGTCAAAATTCCTGGTACATGATGTGAATCAAGGTCTTTGACAATTACAAATCCTAAAATATGATGCTTGATAATTGACAGTAAGTTTTTGTTGTTCTGGGCTTAATGCAATTTTTCTGCATTATGATAAGCTATACATGGCAGCCAGTATATGGCATAGGAAAAAACCAGAAAAACCCCAGGAAGAATACCAACCTACTGGAAGCTTCCACCAAGCTTAGACACATACCCACATTGGCCAAGCCCAAAACTCTTGACAATAAGTAATCCTAAATTATATTATTGTTACACGAAGTGCATCAAGGTCTTTGAAAACAAGTAATCCTTAAATATACTTGAAGTGTCTCAAGATATTCCAAATTAAGTAATCCTTGAGAAACTCAGCCAAAAACATTAACTTTAGAGAATACACAACCTACGATAGTATAGCCTACAATCTACCCAGCAAAACATTAACATACACAAGCTGGGATATTATAGCCTAAAAACAACTTGGCAAAACATCAATTTTAGAGAATAAGGTATTATACTGTCTTCAGAAGAATGCAGCATATCAATAAACCCCAAATAGAAACAAATTAATGTCTAAACAAGTTTCGTAACTAACATCTCACAATTTAACATGGTCCTTTAATCTAGAACAGTTTAGATAACCCTGTAACCTGTAAAGGTAAATCATGCAAATAAACTGATCCCATACACAAACCTACATTGTGTTTAGTTCCAAATCAGTGGTAAAAACAAGTTTGATAATGCAATGAGATACACTGAGGCCATCGATCTGAAATATATTCACAAGCAATATCAAAACTTCCCCTGAGGGCTGTTCCAGTAAAACATATACCCCTCTGGGGGAAGGCACTTTCAAATTCAACCAACCCACAACAGAAGCAGTTTAAAAATATTAAGATCCACCATCAGATACTTTTTAATCGAAAAACACTGCCCCCTACAGAAGCATATTTTTTTTACATAATTTCTGTCCTTGGGTTAGTGGGTGGTAAAAGCGATTTTAATATTGGGTTGGGGACAGAAGCGATTCAATTGATGGCTGGGTGGAGGTAATCTACTGAATTCTTATAGATCATATAATCTACTGCATATTTTTATTTGTATTCATTCATTATAATCAATCTTTTGTCCTTTTGTTTGTTTGTCTGTCAGCCATGTATGTCTCTGATACTGTGAAATCAAAATTTTCTTGGTGGCTTATTATTTGTATATGTCATTGATCAGTCCCTTAATACCTACTAATTTAATGTCCATGAATGTAGATTTTATATTAGGGATTTCTATTCTAATACAGAAATCATGAATTTATATCCTTACTAAACTGTATGTTTACTGAAGTGATAACTATGTTTTGCTATTTTTCTTTGTCCTCTGGCATTCTGCTTTTGATTAGAATAATAGTTAAATCTTGTATTGCTTTAAATGTGTCAGATGCTATGATTCCCTTGTTATTATTTTTTTCAATAAATATTTTGTTAAACTTATAATACATGATTTGTCAGAAAAAATCATTAATGCCTGTGAAAGTGATGTCGCATTATTTCTCCCACGTTTTACACTGCATCATTTCTTGTAAGTACACATATTTCAGTTACCAACGTCTTATTTTTATGCCTTGTTGCAAGACTAATATAAAGTTTTAAAAAAAAGAAATATAGCAAGTCAAACATTTTTATATCATAATTTAAAAAATAGACGAAAGTCAAGGAATCATTTTTTCCCAGAGTACTCTTAAAATCAATGTCACTGCAATTAACTGTATTGTCACAGCATCATCATCATCACTGATGGCCAAGCAGTAACATTCTGCACTTTTAATCCAGTTGTCACAGGTTCTATCTCCCACTTTTAGTCTTTCATCCGAGACTTATACCTATGGTCTGAGGGGCTTTCATGGCAGAGTATAAAATGCTTGTCTTGTGATACAGATCTGAAGGGCTTCCATGGCAGAGTGGTACAAGATGCTTGTCATGTGATTACCTGCTTCCAATGTGTAAATGAGAATGTTGCCAGTTACTTGTGGAAGGTCAGTGGTTCTACATAAGTGGTGTTTGGTGTCTCAAAAGTACTTGGATTTTCTTCAGCAGTAAAACTGGATGCCATATATAGATTCTCTTCATCTGAAAATGGTGTAAAGGCCATAATGATCTACCGAAACCGGAGATCTCATGTCTAAATGACTTCAGCTGTTGGAGATAAACATCAAATCAACGGAGGCTCCATGTGCCCTAGTGTACTAGGGTGCTTGCTTTTACAGATCACTTGCACATCTCACGGAGTGAGTTTTTGTCACAGATCAACCAATTTGGGTTGGTGGTCTTTCAGGGTTCTTCCTCCATGTAATATACTGTTAAAACCCCCTAAAAAAACAAACCAAACCAAACTAAATCAACCAACTAATCAACTGTGGCAACAGCAGCAAAGATACCAGTCCATCATTTTTGCCACAGCTGTATGAGTTTATAAATTGGACTCAAGTAATTTTTTTAGACCTTTGAATATTGTCAATTATGCCTTTCTGACTGTTACCTAAAAGTCATCATCAGTTGGTACAAATGAATTTTTCATGGTGAGCATGAGATGGAGATGTCTTGAGCAATCCTGCATCACACGCTACCAAAAAGTTTACATTTTAGCTCACTTAAAAGTTTCTCTAACATTGTCCATTGTTCCAACCAGAACAGTTAATAACTTATTCAAGCTATATTCACCGATATCTGAAGATGTGCATCTGTAATAAATATTTGTAACAAAGCATGAGAATGCATCGGTGTTTTTCAATGATGCATTTGAACTGAGCAGCAACCAGAATCACCAAACCAAGAAATGAGATTATTCACATCTCTCAGGCAGAAGTACAGTGTATAATCATAATCTGCCAAAAGATTTTTCAATCTTTAAATTTGCCAAATACTTTTCCAACCATACTGATTCAGTGGACATAATCACCAGAATGGACAGAAACAGACCAGAACAGATATAACCAGAAGGTTAAAATTGATTTGAGTAGCTAAATTCATGTGGTTTAGTTAACTGTACATCCTTTATTGTCTTCCCTTTGATGTAATTTCTTACTGAAGCTGAGAAAATAATGTTGCACACATCAAAAAAAGAGGCACACTTCTACTCATTATTGTTGTTATTATACTTCTCCATTCCAGCCTGTTCTTATGATCTTGTCCCCCCACATTCTGTTTGTCATGTTTATGATATGTATCTAAATTTGTCACTTACTTTTCCTACTACTATACTAATTGTTTGTGAATATGCATATCAATGTGAAATGCAACGGGGCGACTAAATCCAAGATAGAAAACCTCTACATTTCTGGATGTATTCTGCTTGGATTCCCTGTTTCTGCACAAAACTCAAGAGTTCAAGACTCACTGGATCTACACAAATTTGAAATGTGTGCTTTCAATACTACACCAAAGAGTCAGGTGCTGATTTCAGTTTTGAGTCTTCCAAACTTGGGTCTGTAAAGGGACGGAAATTATGTTAATAAAACAATGTCCCTGACTTTTTTCAGTTACAAGTAGGACAAGCTCTCAGAAGATTCTTTTTACTAAAATCTTACTTTCATTATCAACAAATCAGGGACAGTCAAACCATGTACACTCTATTTTATCTTTACTGATTTATAGTATGGTTCTCGTTCTTTCATATCTGTAGTAATGTGAGTCCTTCAACAACTCTCAATGGTTGTTTGCTTTTTTCAACCATGCTGACTGGACACACTTTAAGATAATGGTCAAGTAACAGAAATACCATGGGATAACCAGAGACCAATAAAATCATATAATATGGTCAAGTTTTCTCCCCTGCTGGGATGCTGCCTGGATTTCAGGATTTAATCTAGGTTTTGTGTGTGTGTGATCTCCAATGAGGAAGTGGTGGCAGGAGGAATAGCCATTGTTAAATATCTGCCTAACATTTAAATATCTGTCACTCTTTCTTACTGTTCCAATATGTTAAGGCTCTGATGAAATCAAAATACTCAAAGAGATGTCATCTCTAGTTGTATAGCAATTATTACTGTGAGGTCACTGGGCATGGTCACGTGGCTGTGGTGGGGTCTTGGGTGGGATGGCAGAAAGACCATAGGCTTACTCCATATTTGACAGCTAATTACGATGTTGTCAAAAGAATTAAACTTTTTCTAACAATTCAGTTGGACTATGATTAAATACTTGATTCATAGTCAATGAACAGGTTCTAAAATTGATGTGTTTATTTTTGAGCCATGTTCCTCCATCACATTCAAGATCTGAATATACCAAAGGTGAAATTAGAACAGTTGCATCCTAAATTACGATCATGGCAACTTTAAATGTTATTTAATGTGAAACTTTAATGCCATAACTCATAGTGTCAGTGATTTTTGGGTTAAAAAATGAATTTCTTCTCAAACAACTCAATTTGGTGCAGATTACATTGTTTTTTAATGATACTGAGAATTCTTGATGTGCAAAAACTGCACAAGAAACGAACAACATCAGATCAGAAAATTAATACCACTTGGGAAAAACTGATACGAATATGCAGAAATAATGATAGTATTATTTAAATGGAATATATGGTTACAATACGAGTGCTGGTTCTATAACTTTGCAAAATACATCTTGTACAACTATTCTGTTGTTTCTAACAACACTCTGTAATATGGTAAAAAATTTTGCACACATGAAGTTGACCCACTTTTTACTTTAGTCCCTTGCTAATT
Organism: Megalonaias nervosa; assembly: GCA_016617855.1. Taxonomy (NCBI): domain Eukaryota; kingdom Metazoa; phylum Mollusca; class Bivalvia; order Unionida; family Unionidae; genus Megalonaias; species Megalonaias nervosa. The sequence goes on from JAECUM010001167.1 coordinate 45,343, forward strand.
AACAGTTTTAGATTTTACAACAAAACTAAGCACATTTTACCTTTTGACAATAATACATGATCACAAATATTTAGATTGTAAGAAAATAGAAGTTACCAATTTTATTAAAAGTATTGGTACCAGTAAAACTAAAGGAGATGGTAAAAATGAATCAGGATGAACAACCTAACCCTAAGCCTAACAGATTAGTAGTGTAGTAAAGAATCCATATATCAGAATGACATCAAGTATTTTTTCATCAATTTCATCATTAGTTAATGACACTGCTTCAAAATGTTGTGTACTAGATAATAGTAATCCAATTTGTAATACAAATACCAAATGATGGCTTGGAACTAAGTACCAAAAGGTCTGCAGAAAATATCAACATCCTCAAAATATACATAGGAATAACCAAACACAAACAGGACAAATTTTATCCATCTTGCTTTGAGTTTACACATTTCAGTCAGTTTCTTATGTTTAATGTCATTCAATTTTTGCACACAGAGAACATGTACTTCATTTGGTAACACATCTGCATGATATGAAAGTTAGTCTTGTTATTCTTTGTTGCCATAGTGGTTCTGCCAACTAGAAATCTACAAACACTTAATTATGTTGTATGGGGATTCTCTGATGTTCCCTATCAGCATTAATCTGTTGATTGTTTCTGAATGTAATATGATCCTCCTCCTCTGTGTATGAGCATTATTCTGTGTTGAGAACTCCCATTCATTGCCTGCGGTCTGAAAGGCATATGCATAACTAGCTTGAACAAGTTACTGTTCTTTATGGTTGTGCAATTTTCAACATCTCACAGGTATTTCCACATGGGTATTCTCTCTTGGATATCTCTGTTCCAAAAAGAAAAGTTTTCACTAACATGAACTCTGCCAATGATTCACTTCCTTGAATTAGTGCTTTGCTGCCTCTTATGCCAGATTTTTTTCTCTTCCATAATGCTGTATTAGGGTTTTAAGTCCAACATTCACATAGTCTGCTTGTTCAGACATGGGTATCTTGAATAAATATAACCGGCATCCTATCCATCCAACGCGTACATTGGTCTCGCACTCAACATCAATTTTGGGCTCAAAATCACACATTGGTATTTCCAATGACATTTTCCCAATGTCCAACAGACTGATATACATGAAATTCATTGTCATCATAGCTATCACCAGCCAGTATCTGCTGACTGAAAACATCGTCTGACGACAAACCCTGTTGTGATTCAGCCATTTTGGTTGCCTGTGTGGCCCTTATTTAAAACACGCATTTGTAAAACTTCCATGATGAAAGTAAGGCTAAAACTACCATAAAATGCTTGTTCCAGGACCCAATGAACCAATCAAATTTAGTTTAACAGCCATTCATGTCAAACCGAAGTATCCAGCTATTTTAACGTTTGCCTTCCTGAATCTGGATGTCGCATCAAATGCTGCGATTACTGCCGCTGGCAGCGCGAATTACTTTGCGAAATGCACTTCTAAAGTTAAAAGTTGAATAAAAATTGCATACTGCACAAAGCACGTTTTATATCCGCAATGTTGACGTAATTTGCGGAACGCGTATCACCGTTTTAAAAGTATGCGAATTCGTACAAATTAGGTGCACTCGCGTGTACTGGCATCATTTTCTGATCCAATGTTTAATTCACGTTAGACCTCTAGGAGGGGGTTAGATGCCATTTTAAATATATATATTTTTTTTTTTTCTGACAACCCCACCAGCAATTTCTCATTTTGTTAACACAACCCACAACAGAAGTGATTTTCCTAATCAACCTTCCACTGTCAGAATCAAAATAGTTTGAAACACAACCTCCTACAGAAGTTTTTTTGAAGTGTCGTTCCCGGGGGGATATATGTTTTACTGGAACAGCCCTGACTTGTGATAAAGCATGAATGCAGTTTTGTTTCTATCACATACACACACCCTTTATGCTTTCAAATGAAATTTAAAACAACTGGGATTTATAAAAGTTAGATCCATTGTGTCTAAAAAATATCAATGCATGGGCATCAAAGGAGACACCTATTAAGTTGTTCCAGTCTGGGGTTGTATTAAAGGGATATGGCATGATCAGCCATATTTAATGCCAGGTCAAGCTTGTATGATTAAATAGGTATTAATAACATTACTTCCCTGGATTGTTGTTATCAAAATCTCTAAAGATATGTACTAACTGGATCCTTATGGAAAATGAAGATATAAAATTAAACATAGAGCAAACTAAGATAATATTTCAATTAAATGCTTCAGTACGAACTTAAGTACTAGGCTATGTAGTTTGTTACTGACCTCTGGCAACCTCTAACACACCACAGTTGGGGTCTATACCGCCAATAGGGACCTAAGCACTAAGGCTGTGTAGTTTGTTGACCTCTGGCAACCTCTACCACACCACAGTTGAGGTCTATACAGCAAATATGGACCTAAGCTCTTTTCTATATAATGACCTCTGGCAACCACTGCCACACCACAGTTGGGATCGATACAGCCAATATGGACCTAAGCGCTAGGCTATGTAGTTTATTACTGACCTCTGGCAACCTCTACTATATCTCATAGATATATATACATCCAAAATGGACCTAAAGTAAGCACTGTGTAATATCTTACCCACCTCTGGCAACCTCAACCACACCACTGCTGGGGTCTACACAGCCAATATGAACCTAAGCACTAGTCTATGTAGTTTGTTACTGACCTCTGGAAACCACTGCCACACCACAGTTGGAGTCGACACAGGCAATATGGACCTGAGCACTAGGTTATATAGTTTATTACTGACCTATGGCTACCTCTACCACACCACAGTTGGGGACTATACAGCCAATACAGATATAAGCACTAGACGATGTTTATTACTGACCTCTGGCAACTCTACCACACCACAGTTGGGGACTATACAGCCAATACGGACATAAGCACTAGGCGATGTTTATTACTGACCTCTGGCAACTCTACCACACCACAGTTGGGGACTATACAGCCAATACTGACCTAAGCTCTAGGCGATGTTTATTACTGACCTCTGGCTACCTCTATCATACCACAGTTGTGGTCAATAAAACCAATATGGTCTTAAGTGTTACGAGTCTGTGAGCTTAAAATAAGAGTTAGTCTATTATGTGAAATTTCATCTACTTCATTTACATTCTAAGCTAACACATAACGTTTGGAGTGTGTGTGTGTCGGGGGGGGGTTTGTATTGGTCTTTGTTTGTCCCTATAAAACTTCCTTTGTCCCTATCAAATTCATTTCACCTACCTACCTGCCTACATGGATAGCATAGTGGTGTGGTGTGTTACGAGTCTATGCTCTTAAAATAAATAACAGAAATGAGTGAAGACCACAAGCTTTGAAAAATTTAACAAATAATTTATCTGCCTAGAATACAAAGTGAAAAAAGAAAAAAAAGAACTTATGGCATTGCAAATTAAATCCAAAAATAATCTAAGAATTAAAGACACAAGTCCAAGTAATAAAAAAACCTGAATAAAACTCAGTTCCGGTCCAGAAAAAATTTAAAATTGAAGGCAATGACGTGTTATGGCCTGCATCGTACTGATGTGCCAACAGTCTCTTGCTGAATCACAGAAATATTATTCAAGGTTTGAATTCAATATAAATTCCAATGAATGTCTTTATCCAAGAATTTTGTCAGAGCACTTTTGTATTTCCAGAGAAAATAAACATTTGAAATCAATAATTTGAAGAAAATAAAATTCAGCCCAAACTGGTCACAACATAACACAACTCAAGTGCCAGATGTTAAAGCATGACTGGTAAAATCCTCACAGTCAAAAGATAATATAGTTCTCTGTTTGACCTCAAGTCACAAATTAGCATTTTCTAAAAAGAACCATTACCTAATGGAAAATAACCTTCTAGCATGATTTAATGAGCCCTGTTTATTTAAATCATCACAGCCTATAAAATTAACTTTGGATTCTCCAAAACCCTGACCCAAATCAACATGTTTACCTGCATAATAATTTGGATAATTAGCTCATACACATACAGAATAATGAAGCTATTTTTAGTTGTTTACATAAATTTAATTTTTTAAAAAATTTTAAAAAGTCAATCAGGTCAAACAGAACTGAACTCAATTTTGGACAAGGTCAAGTCCAGTAAACAATGTTACATTACAGTAACATGGAATAAAATATTTTTTTTTTTTAAAACAAACAATTAAATTAAATATACATAACAAGTGTACTTTGTTACCAACCTCTGGCCACTTCTATCATACCATAGCTGGGGTCTATAAAACCAATATGGTCTTAAGTGTACTTTGTTACTGACCTCTGGCTACCTCGAAGACATCAAAGTTAGAGTCCATGTACCCAGTATGGACCCAAGTACTAGACTACGTAGTTTCTTACTGACCTCGGGCTACCTCTATCATATGACAACTGGGGTATATACAACCAATATGGACCAAAGTACAAGTCTGTATAGTTGGTTATTGACATCTGGACACCTCTACCACATCACAGTCGGGGACTATGCAACTAATATGGACTTAATACCAGGCTATGTACTTTGATAACTGACCTCCAGATCTCCCAACCTTAACAAGACCTTTTCAGCTTGCCAAGCAGTTGATTTTTACCATATGTTTGATCAGTTTTCACTAAGGTGTAACTAAATATCATGCACTGCTATTGTGAAGCTGAAAAACACATATTTAAAGGCCCAGAAGTGTGATTTAAGACCAATGCAGGAATGGTAACATTGTGGAAGACTTAAAAAGTTTGAAAGTATACTTGGGGCTTGATTACCTCCAACACCGTTTCACAAACTGCAGTTCCAAACCTTATGGAGCTCAATGGTTTCTTGACATCTCTCAACTTTATGTGACCCTTAAACAAAAGTTTTAAATTCACGTGGCGATGACAATCATCTTTTCTGCCATAAGACTTACTCAAATCAACACATGAAGTGCAATAAGTGCTTTCCTCATTTTTTTCAACAAGAATCTGAATATTCCATTTATTCTTCTATAGTGACTATTAAAACTTTCTAAGATGCTTATTGTCCCTTTCAACCATGTTGGATGCCATATTCAGAAAATTCTAATAAGCAACAACTTGTGCATGCAGATGTTTCACATCACAAAATACATGCAGTTGAAAGCATTTGAGGTACTCCTGCAAGTTAGTCTGGTTCATAACCAACACTAATGAATCTATTATGAAACCCAGGTCTGAATCAAACACGGACAAACCAGTATCCAGATTTTACTCCAAACAATCATATTTCCATAATTTGTGCTTTTATTCTAGTCCATATTTTAACGGTCATTTTCATAAGACTTAACGCAGAATCACAAGGCATGGCAGATCTGGACCACTGGCTACCTCTACCACATGACAGCTGGGGTATATAAACCCAATATGGAATAAAGTACTAGTCTACATAGTTTGTTACTGACCTCAGGCTATCTCTACAACATCACAATGATGTCTATAAACCAAATATATATCTAAGTGCAAGGTTATGTAGCTTGTTACTGACCTATGGTTACTTCTACCACATCACAGTTGCGGTTTATACAATCCAATATGGACCAGGCTATGTAGTTTGCAACTGACCTCTGGCTGCCTCTACCATGTGACAACTGGGCTCTATACAACCAATATGGACATAAATACTAGTCTATATATTTTTTTTACTGATCCATGGCTACTTCTACCACATCACAGCTGGGGTTTATACAACTCATTATGCACTTAAATACCAGGCTATGTCGCTTGTTACTGACTTCTGACTACCTCTACCACACAACAGTTGGAGTCTATACAACCAAAATGGACCAAGTACAGTTATAGTCAGTTATTGATGTCTGGCTATCACTACCACATACATCAAGGTCTATAAAGCCAATATAGATCTAAGTTCTAGGCTATGTTGTTAGTTGTTGTTACATGTCTAGGCTCGTACTAAAGTAACAAGAAAAGAGTGAAGCCAACAAACTTTGTAAATTTTAACAAATAATTTATTTCCCTAGAAAACAAGGTAAAAATAAGAAAAAGAATTTAGGATTTATAAATCTAATCCAAAATTAATCCACGAATTAAGAAATATAAGTTCTATCAAATAAAAGTCCTAAGTGAATCACAGTCTGAATCCCGATGAAATTCCAAGATGGAAGGCGAATACGTATGACGTAACCTTCACAGTGTTGTTGTGTCAACAGTTCCTTGTTGAATCACAAATAATAATATTTCATTCTTTGAATTCCGAATAATTTCAGTAAATGTCTTGTCCAAGAATTATGATGAGGAGCACTTATATGCATGTTTTCCAGAGAAATGAATTATTAATTCCGAAAAATAAAAAAATTCAACTCAAACTGGTCACAACAAAACACCTTTGAGCTTCAAAGGTATAAAGCACAAATGGCTATTTCTTCTCAAAATTACAACTATACATTAAATTAAGACATAAAACAGATTCCCGGATGGGGTAACGTGATCACCTCTCTACAGAACGACGTAAATATGTTACATAACATTTATCACATACTCTAGGATAGCCTAAGCTAAAGTCAAAGATTTTCACTCTAGAAATGAATTTTTAAAAAAGTTGTTTACATCAAACTTGACACTGGTTCTGAAGCTAGGTCAGCAAAAGATACAATGTTTCAAACTACTGGCTGTTTATCAGGTCAAAGAGAACTGAATTGAATTTCTGAAGAAAAAAAATCAAATCCAGTAGACAAAATTATCATTACAATAACCTGTAATGGAATAAAATAAAATAAAAAATGTAAAACTAACAAACAAACAATTTAACTACATATACATAACAGTTACCAACATCTGGCTATCACTACCACATACATTAAGGTCAATAAAGCCAATATAGATCTAAGTTCTAGGCTACATAGTTTGTTACTGACCTCTGGCAACCTCTACTACGTCACAGTTGGGGTCTATACAGCCAATATGGCTGGGATGATTTGCCAACTGGGACCCATACAGCAAAGCTAAAACAAAGATAAAAATATCACTAAATCTTCTTATAAATACACATATATCTAAACCCATCCCAGCTGCAAAGTCTTAAGCAAATATCAACGTTCAGACATGCTTGCTGGTGGCCAGTTTACTATTTGATGATAGTTTATCAAAGCAGCCATCCAGTGTTTTTGTTCTCTGTCTAGTTGCAAATACACACTTACCATTGCTATGGTTTGTTGGTTTTGAATTCAGAAGCAGACAGAAGCAAAACCAACAAGCTTATTAAAATCAACAAATACATTTTTTGATGTTACAAAGTGAAAATTTAAGAGAAACTTGGTATTGTAAATTAAATCCCAAATAATCCTAAAATTTCTATCACAGTCGAAAAGTATAATGCATTCTGAATGAATTCCAATATTAAATTTGCTGATGTACCAACAGTCTTGAATGAACTGATGTGCCAACAGTCTTGGTGCATCACAATGATATAATCCAGAATGTCTTTGAATGTATTCACAATAATCCCAAAGTCGTGTTCTGTCCAAAATGTTAATGAGCACTTTGTAATTCCAATAAATAATTTTTATATCAATGATTCCTCTCAAATTATATCTGAACACGACAGTAAGTAATACCAGTGACTGAATTTAGCAGAAGAATAAGACTTTGGTGACAAAATCATCTTTACTCCTCACTTGTTCTATGTTGCAACAATATTTTCTTAAGAAAAAAAAAACTCAATTATCTTCATGGAAAATTACACCAAACTGAAAACAAGTTCCAGAACCTTCTAAGGTCATAATCAGACTCTACCTTAACCTCAAATATCAGTAAAACATATTCCTAACTCAAAACAAGGCAAAAATCAGGTACACATTAGAACCCTATCCTCAGTTATGGATAAAGGTCAAGCTTACAATACAAATTAAATATACATGACAATGTCAAATAAAAGCTCATGGAATAAATGGAGATTAAAGCACACTTTAATCCACGAAAAGGAGCTCAAGGCCAAAACATCATCACATACCTCCCCCAATCTACAACTACCACCAATTCTGACATTTAATAGGTGAGCAGAAAACTTGTTGGCCCTCAGATCTGTAATATATTATTAAAGTTATAGCCTTTTCCAGATTACTGATTATATGAAAACAGTAATTGGTTGCTTTGTTTATCTTCAAAAAACAAGTTTCTATCAATTAAATTAATTAATCAATTTTATACACCCATTTTAATCAAACTGTCCAAAATCATATATTTCTGTACGGAAGTCTTTTTTTACTGTACCATGCTGGTTGATCAACATCCTAATGCTAATGCGGTTGATGTAAAATCGGTCCAGGAAGTACTGAATTTGATTTTCCTGTTTTCCATCCGTCCCGAATGCCTCCTTCATCTCCAGTACACCCTTGAAGAAAAAAGTATGCATATATCTGACGGGTATAAATCAACACAATCATATCTGTATAGTGTAGAGAAAACTAAGGCAATACAAAAAGACATTAAATACAAAGACTAAAGAAAAAAAGTAAAATCTTAAAATACAAAGTTACATTTTTCCAAATAAATAGCAATCTTGTACAAAATCAAAGACATTCTCAGATGGAAGGACATTATGTTGTTGTTGTTATTGTTGTAGGGTTTAATGCCATTTTTCTGCACAAGATGGGCTATACATGGCGGCCAGAATAAATGGCGGAGGAAGAACCTGGGAAAACCCTGGAAAGAACCACTGACCCATGAAAAGCTACTGGCAAGTTTTCTCATGTGCCCACATTGGCTGAGCCCAAGACTCAAACCCAGGTGAGCTGGCAGTGATCCATAACGGTGAGCACTTTAAGGGCAGCTTGTTATTTCACCTTGTTGCATAGGCCTACCATCATCTGACATCACCAGATGCAAACTTCATGGAAGATAGATGGATGTAAGGACCACTCTATGCGCAGTAGTTGTCCCTCCTTGATGTATAATTGGCCATGACATTAAGCCTGCCTGTAATGTCATACCTGAATGCTTATTGATTTTGGGAATGACATCAAAGGTAGTCTCATACTAACCTGCATAGCGGTGATGACTTCCTTCCACTTTGTTTCGGAAGGTAATTGACCACCAATGAATTCTCCTAAATTATAAGGACTCTTTTCAAATGAAGATGGTCTTGCAATATGTGGGAGGTCTTAAAGATTGCCTTTATTTCAGCCATTGAATCAGGAAGTGTCCGTGTTCCATTGATATATTTATCTGCTGATCCAACATGCAAAAAATTGGCCATCAGCGAGAGGAGGGCCACCCACAAAATGCACACATAAGGCAGTCGCAATCTATGAGATTCGCAGCCATACTGAAGAGGCAGGGAGTTGAGGAACTCACTCAATGTCATAAATTTTCTAAGAAGTTCTCTTTGACACTAGTATTATACAGACTATGCATTTGCGAAGATGGATTATGTTTCATATCGGTGAGGAACTCTACCCAGCTGAATGAAATGTTGAGAAGATGAATTATGTTTCATAATGGGTGAGGAACTCTACCCAGCTGAATAAATGTTGGGAAGGGACATGGGTTTACTTAGTATCCACCCTAAACTTCAGTTAAGGAAAAGACAGTTCTGCATATTGTGCAGCAAAACCAAACTTACCAACTGCTTTTATCGATATGTTAACATCATGGATGAGAAAATATCAGGTGGAAGTGAGTGATTATGGAGCCTATTGTTGGGGCAAAAACCCAAAGGCTGAGGCTGAGGCAGAAAGGTGAGGCACGAAACTGATGCCCTACCAGATCTGCCAACCCTGACAAGTCCATCTCAGTAAGGCAGTTGATTCTTTTCTATAAGATTGACCAGTTTTCAGTAAGGTGTAAATAAAAAAGTATCATAAACTGCTATTGTAAAGCTCGAAAACATAATTAAAAGCTTGGTATTCGAAACATGCAGCAAAAATAAACATTATGCTCACCTGAAAAGTTTGTATAAAGTATGCGTAGACTTTATTTACCACTAGTACAGTTGCACAAACTCAAGTTCCAAACCCTATGCAGCTCAATGGCTTGTTGCCATCTCTCAACTTGACGTAATTCTTATCTTTTCCATCTCACATGACGACGGTAGTCCTACAACGTAAGACACATCACCCCGATATTTTTCTTCTGGGTGGGTGATGGGTCTTACTGCCTAACTAATGGCGTTGTGTAGCGTGTTTTGATGTCGACTAACAGTGTAACGAAAGTCAAATTTTCAGAAATATCACACACAACTGGCAACCAATAATGATACTTTTCTACAAAATAACGTTATAATGTTTTTGTCAGGTTTTACTTACCCTGATGTTTTTTCTCTAAAAATTCAGATTCTCACAAAAGAAATGGACCTGTTTTCAAGTTTTGTTGGCCTCAGTTGGCTGGGTTAAGTTGAAATATTATTCTTTAACGAAACGAATAAAAATATATTATGCCTATTGGAACTGTAAGCCATGTTTCGTTTCGTTCAAGAAAGATATCCCCCCACATGAACCTACTTGAACATACTTCAGCATACCTCGGTTGCAGCAAATTCAAAGGTATGTCAATGGAACATGAAAATGCGTCCATGCGCTAGTGTCATATTTTGATTCCACCAGGATAGAGACAGCACAGTAAGTATATTAATTACACATAAATTAATGGGAGAGTGTTGATATAGGCTGCCAAGTGCGTGAGATATTCCTGAAACTTTGACTACTCATTTCGATGTCAACCGACACTGGAACAGGTTATGCAAGGCCGTTATTTGGGTAGTATGACAAAGCACTTAAACAAAAACAACATGTGCTATGTCTTACAATGTAGGACTAATGACGACGGCAATCATATCTCCCGCCACTAGTCATACTCAAATTGGCACGTGATGTCTAATAAAAGTAATTGTGTCCCTTCCAGCTTTTATTTACAAGAATCTGAATATTCCTTTTTATTCTTTGGCGTTGATTATTAACACTTTTCAAAAGGCTTATTTTCCCTTTCGACTTAAACATGCATCTCTTGCTGGATGCCATTTTAAAAAAAATTCTAAAATCAACAGTTTGATCATGCAGGCGCTTCGCATGTACAAATAGGTGCAGTTTAAAGCGTCTGAGGAGCTGCTGTAAAAGTAAGTCTGGTTCCCGGACTAATTTCACTAATTCTAATATGAAATCCGGAACCAAATAAAACATGGATGAACAAATTTTCCGGATTTTTCGGCAACGATCATTTTTCCGTAGTTTTTGCTTTTATGCCATAAGCCCGTATTTTAAGGGTAATTTTCGTAAGACTCACGGCAAAATCGTAAGGGTTGGCAGGTCTGCCCTAGTCGCTTGTAAGCAACACGCAGGTATTATCTTAATATTACATGGATAGGATTATGAAAGTATGCATTGGACAAGTCCACTAAATCATAAGGGTTGGCAGGTCTGCCCCAGTCGCTTGCAAGCAACATACAGGTATTATCTTAATGTTACATGGATAGGATTATGAAAGTATGCATTGGACAAGTTCACTTGTGTAATATTGTCAAATGGATGGACCTTGCCATTTTGAACTTTGGGTCTTTTAAGAACATATTCAGTTGCCTCGAGTTACAATTAGACACAACTTCAAGTTGGCTTTCTCAACCAAGAACAATCTTCAATCCAAGCCAGTTTTCAAATGATCTATACAATCCTATTGTCAAGTAATGCTTTTATCTGGATTTCATGGTTTGGTCGGAATCTGTCACAAAGACAGAGATGCTGAGGTTCTCCATAACCTATTGTATCAACCATTCATTTTGAGAGAATAAATTAGCCCTGTTGAACAGAATGAACCTTGTACCCACCAGAGGGTTTTCCAAGGGTGGCAGAAGACAGACAGGTGTACGGCATTAGGACACCTACAAGAGAAAACAAGTTTTTCCCTCTGCTCCCAAGCTGTCAATGAGAAGTAGGGTGAAATAATCTCCCATTGCTCTCAGTCCCTAAATTTGCCGTATCTGAGTACAGCCTGTCCTATCTCTGACAATTGTTAACCAATCTCTTAGGCTGCTTATGATGAGGGTAAGTAGGATTTTGTACAGACAATTGTAGAGGCAACTTTGGTGCTGCCTATTTTCAGATTTCTGCAATATGTCTCCCGACACAAGTGGGGACCCAAAAAGGAAGGGACTGCAAAGTCACTACTAGGTTTAATTGAAGCTGAGAGGTGAAGTTTCTCTTTGTAATGAATCTAAGTTACATGAGGCTGTTAGGGTGTTAGCCATCGCATGGTGAGCCCTATTTATGACGAGTCGTGACCAAGCACATCCCAAGTGTGGTCGTTCCCATCCTACTCATCCAAGTGATACTCTGCAAGAGAGGCCAAATCTAAGGGTGAGGAAATAGGCATTGAAAACTGGTCTGTCCATCTTGTAATATGGAGGGTATACATACTGATGGCAGTGAAATCTTTGTCAAGGCTAGGAAAATCAGTATCATAGGCGCTGTGCATACTGTATCAATATAGAGATAAAAGGTGGAAAGAAGCTGACTTGATCAAAACAGGGACTTGTTATTACTAGAGTCAATGATCTTTCTGACAAGCAACCAACTATTACCACACTTTTCAAAGACTGGGGTAAAACTCTGAAAGACAGATGATTGTCGTCTTTGCCTTATCAACTAAAGCCTTAACCTTATATGCTGTATATGTAAACGGCAGTGTGGGGCAATCCACAGAAGATAGGATTCTAACAATTTCCTCTACGGCAGCTTTAAAACTTAATTCATTTCTTTCCATGTTAGGGTCAGAATTATCAGTTTAAGATCGTTTTTCTTCTGGAGTGCACACAGCATTTATTTATCAAAAACATGTTAGGCAAGTGTGTAGGATGTGTTAAAATGAGCTCTCATTTTATTTGTTTTTCAATTTCAATCTCATTTAGTTTCAAAATGGCCTTTTCTAGTGGAGTATTTGCAAACTCTGACTTTACAGACCTCTTTCACATGCAGCCTAGTGTCAAGCATATACTGTGCTGCACAGGCATTATGAGGTTCAAACTGTCATGAGACTTTCTTACTTAAATCCCGAAGTGTCGGTTTCGTTAAGCAAACAAGACTTACTGAATGTGAAGCAATGAGGGGTTTACAACTCACTTGAGCCATAAATTGCTTACTGCAAATATGTCAGTGTCAGTGAGGGCCTCAAGGTACATTAGTTCTTAGCTAATTGTGTTACCCTCTTTAAATAAAGTCATTATTATTATTATTATTATTATTATTATTAACAAATACATGGCTGAATTTTCAACCTGTTCCAGTTTTGAATGTTGTTTGCAATAACAACAAAACAAATTATGTATATCTATACTGTGTGCTTACCAACTTTTGTCCATGATTGTCGATTGAAAGGGTTATTTATAAACATATTAAGTAGCTAACTTTTGTCTATGATTGTGGGTGTATCTTAAGATAATAGTTGTTACCATGTTTAAATCACCTTTTAAATTTAGAATGTTCTAAACAGTGTACTGGTTTACAGTTTGGGGTAATTTTCCATTAAGATGATTGAGGATTTTTTTTCTCAGAAAATGATACTGTGACATAAGTTTAAGTGGGGATGCAAACAAGGTTCTGAAGTAAACAAAACTCCCATTCCTATCTTTATTGTTAGTCTTTCATTTGTGTTCAGATACAATTGGAGAGGTATCATTTAAATTATTCATTGGAATTATAAAGTGTTCACTGAATGTTTGGACCAAAACAGTATTTAGGATTATTCTGAATTCAATCAAAAAATATCAAGTACATAGGCACATCACACCATTCAAGACTCTTGGCACATCAGCATAATCAATAATGAAATTTAACTGGAACACTATACTTTTTGACTTGTGATTATTAGGATCATTTGGGATTCAAGTCATAACACTGTAAGTTCCTTTTAAATTTTCACTTTGTATTTGATGAATATAAATTATTTGTTAAAAATTTTACTAAGCTTGTTGATTTTGCATTTTTTTGTTACCTGCTTCAAGATGACAGAGTCATAACAAAGTCCATGTCCAAAATGCTAGAAATGCACAATATGATTTTATAACATAATCTGGAAAGGCCATCACACAAGTATCCAAAACGTTGTTTAAAGTTTTTTTGTCTGTGTCATTTTTCTTTTTCATAATCATTATAACAAGCTTGCCAGGACTGACAGATGGCTGAATGGTCAGGCTACAAGGAAAATCCCACCCCATCCCACCAAATTTGTATGCTTATTAATTCAAGTAAACAGAAATGTCAATATGATGAAAAAGAGTGGAACTGAAAATAAGTCAATAAGACTGAGAAAGCAGGAGGAAAAAGAGGCAGAATTAAGTCATTATGACTGCGAAAACTGGAGGTGGTAGTGGGAGACGGAAATAACTTATTCTTCCCAAAAAAGTGGTGGACAATATTTGAGAAACTGGAGACAAAGATAACATTAGCTACAAAATGTCTATGTCATGCCAAAAGAAAATATGACTAAGCAATTGTGTCGGATGCCTGTGCTAGAATTCAAAGCTGTCTTAAAGACTGATAGCGTCTAATCTCATAAAATAACTTAAGCAAGACTTACAAAATGTAAAGCAATGAGGGGTTTACAACTCAACTGAGCCATAAATTACTTACTGCAAATATGTCTGACACAAATAAAGCATGGTTGGCAAAGATTTACAACACATCTAACACATAAATAGCTTACAGCAAATAAGTGTAACAGACAGAGAAACTGTGAAATGATGAGGGATTTTCAACCAGCTTGAGCCATAACATGAGCACCCACATGGGGGGGGGCACTTGCCCACCCCCAACCCTGATTTCACCTCTAAGCATATTTTGGCCATCATCCATAACATTTAACAGCTGACCACTACATGTCTGCAACCCCACCCCCAATAAGAATTCTGTGGGTGCCCTGAGCCAAAACAGCTTATAGTAGACTATGTGAAGAAATGTAGGGTTTATAAGTCATCGGGGCATAAATAGCTACAGCAAACAAATCTGACAGACGGACTGTGTGAAGCAAAGTAGAGCATGTAACTCACCTGTGCCATAGTTTCTACCACATTAGTGTGGCGATTCCTGATCTTTATCAGCGTGTCTGTAAACCTGTAAAAAAAATACAATGGAATACTCAGACAACAATACAATATAATACTCAGCCAACAACAGAACTGAATACTCAGACAACACTATAATGGATTATTCCAACAATACAATGGAATACTCAGGCAATAAATACAATGGAATATTCAGACACTAATACAATACAATAGAATGTTCAGACAACAATGGAATACTCAGACAATAGAACATAATGCTCAGACAACAATAGAGTGGAATACTCAGGCAATAAATACAATGGAATACTCAGACAACAATGCAACAGAATACTCAGATAACAATAATATGGAATAGTCAGAAAACATAATGGAATATTTGGACAATAATACAATGGAATACTCAAGCAATAATTAAAATGGAATACTTAGCCAACAATACAATGCAATACCCAGTCAATAGTACAATGGAATACTCAGACAACAATACCACAGAATACACAGACAATACAATGAAATACCCAGGTAACAACAGAACTGAATACTAGACAACAATATAATGGAATATTTCAACAACAATACAATGTAATACTCAGGCAATAAATACAACTGAATATTCATACAATACAGCAGAATACTCAGACAACACAATGGAAGACTCAGACAATTTAATGGAATGCTCAGAAAACAACTGAGCAGAATATTCCAACAAAACAATGGAATACTCAGGCAATAAATGCTATGGAATATTCAGTTAACAATACAGTGAAATACTTAGGCATCAATACATGTACAATGGAATACTCAGACAACAATACAATGGAATATTCAGAAACAAAGAATGCATATTTTGACAGAGTGTATTCAGTATTGCTGTTCTCTCTGGGGTAATAGTGATATAAAAAATCGTGAAGACTACTGAAATTTCAAAGAGCAGAAAGGGTCATTTTTTATGTTGATTTCAATACACCATCAACAAATCTTTGAAAACCCAGAAGTGACTTTCATTTCAACTCAACTTCAAATGGGTTTATCCATACTTGATGAACCATCAGCAATATTTCTCAAAAACCAACTTTCAGGGTGTCACTATTATTAAAAATAATTTTATTCATACTTAATGTACATAAGCATTTTTTTCAGATATTGAAATGCATTTGTGCCACCATGCTTTCTTCCAAAGATGGCCAAAATCTAATGGCATTTTTTTAAAAATAAAGTCATTTAAAGGTGTTTCAATATTTCGGGATGATGACAGACTGGCATCATTGGCAGAAATCTGAAAAAATATAGCCTTTTAAGGAGATATTTTTCTGTCAAATTGCGTCAAAGTCAGTTCAGTGGAGGGTTTTTTAGATTCAAATGTTTTCCACATCTGTTAATGGAGAATCAGCATTGTTAGTACAAACTTGAAATCACTTCATGTCAGGACAGACAAATTTGGTCAAATTCTGTGAAATGGTTATTGAGTCATTTACAGATTTAACTAC
Organism: Megalonaias nervosa; assembly: GCA_016617855.1. Classification (NCBI taxonomy): domain Eukaryota; kingdom Metazoa; phylum Mollusca; class Bivalvia; order Unionida; family Unionidae; genus Megalonaias; species Megalonaias nervosa. The sequence continues at coordinate 61,863 of JAECUM010001167.1, forward strand.
TGTACTTTTAGTAATGGAGGAAATATCTACCTTTTCATATCAGTATGCTTTCTGTCAAATGTGATCAAATTATGCTGAGAAGTTTCTGAGAAGAAGACATTTCAAGGTTTTTCTATTTTTTTATAAAAGGGATGTTTGTTGTTTTGGGGGTTTAACGTCATTCTCTTCACAAGATTGGCTCCACAAGGTGGCCATTATTATTGGTGGAAGAAGGTCCAGGGAAAACTCCATTAAGAACTAACAACCTACGGGAAGCTATTGGCAAACTGTCTCACAAACATGTATTGGCTGAGCCCAAGACATGAACCGACACAGTCAGAGGTGAGCACTTTAGACCACCTTGAGCCCCTAGTAAAGGTTACCATATCTGATGGCAAGTTGGTATAATTTATACAAATTTAAAGACTTCTTGCCAAGATGCATTCTATCAAGTGATTTATTAGAAATTATTGCTTGTATGGTTTTTCTTTTCTTCTAATTTTATACACTGGATACAATATCTATTAGTATTAGCATTATTTGTATACATATGTAAACCCTTCAGGTCAGAATGCTTTTTGTCAAATCTGTTCAACTTTTTCTGCTCAGTAATTGTTTAAAAATTAAATGTTTTCTTTCTTTTGTTAGTAACAAGCCATGTTTGATGCATATTCAGCATTATTTGTGCAAACCTGAAAGCCCTTTATGCCAGGATGCTAGTGGCCAAGTTTAATTGAGTGGGTGGTTTTAGAACTTAATAAAAGACACTGTTGACTGATGCATGCCAGATAACACACAACTGATGGAAGGCCATTACGGTCAAGTAAACAAAAAGCTAGAAAGGTGCTCATGGAACAAAGATGACTCATGACCTTACCTGAAAAATGGATTAAGTGCAAAACTTAAGCAAGCTACATGTATGAAAGAAGTATGGATGGTTGGATCAAAAAGGTCAAAACAATTTATTATACAATGGTGGAACATAAAAACCATGGGATAATACCATACACTGTCTTCGTAGAATATTAAAAATCATGGAACCCAACTACATGGGTTACATATGGTATTTTGTAAATTTGGGTACTGTTCCACCTTTATGAAGAAAATGGGGTAAGGCAATAATAAAAATTACTTTATTAAAGAAGGTGACACAATTAGTTGCATGGAAGTACATAATGCATGTTTATATACACAGTTACACATACAACAAAGTTAGGCAACTACAAACTCATAATTCTTGTTTGAAGAAATAAATAAAAAAGTTCATACCTAAAAGAAAACTTGGGCATAGTTGGGAATCTCAGTAGGGTAAAACCCTAAAAATAATCGAATAAGGGTGAGTGCTACAACAAATAATGCTTTCTTCATTAACTATAAATTACTGACAGTTGCAACACAATCCTAAAACATGCTGTCCATTACAAAAGTATCTTCTGCTTGCCTAATCTGCTTTTAAAATTAGGGCACAGTTAAAAATCAACCTTGACCATGACAAATGAGGTTACAGTGTGTGGAGGTCAGGCTAAGTGATGATAAGACATCACCTATTTATTTTCCTACAAAGATGTGAAGGGTGGAGACAAACTAGGATCAGTTTTTTAAAATGTCCAACCCCTTTAAAAAAGTGTTCTTGTTCCAATATGTGAAAAAAGGAACTAATTAAATCCTTAAATAAGCAGAAAAACAACAATTCATCCTGCTTCTAAATAGCACCAACCTCACCAATACTATAACAATATGAATGCCTTGCAGGATGTTAAGATCAAATATAATTTTTGCACAATAAACTTTGATCAGATAGTAGTGGCACTATAAAAAAAAAACCAGTTCTCTTTCTCCCCGCGCTCATAAAAATACAGGTGTAGAAAAGGCAAGTCTACAGCCCCATAAGTCTGTAATACGTTATCTTACGAGCTTACGTAGTCGTCTGTAGATTTCAATCCCTATTAGTTACTGCTTGCTTCAAATATAAAAAAAATTATGTGACTGAAGTATGGGTTTCATTATCACATATTTGGCTACCCAATAAAATTCATTATCAGATGTGTGCTTCAAACCTTTAACAAAGACCAATCCAAAGAAGAGTTTCAATTTGTCCAAACCCATAGCAAAAACCTGTGCAATGAATAGTTTCAATTTTTCATCTGTGGTAATAATTATGCAAAAATGAGTTCAATTTGACCAAATCCATGGCCATAAACAATGCAAAGACGAGTTTCAATGTGACCAAATCCATGGCCATAATGCAACAAGCGTTCAATTTGACCAATTCCATGGCCATAATCAATGCAAGAAGAGTTCAATTTGACCAATTCCATGGCCATAATCAATGCAAGATGAGTTCAACTTGACCAATTCCATGGCCATTATCAATGCAAGAGTTCAATTTGACCAGATCCATGATCAAAGAAGAGTTTTAATTTTTCATTTGTAACAGGCAACAATTTTCTCATGCGAATGTTGTCAATAAAGCTTGCCCCACTTACCTTCTGATCTGCATAAAGATTTGCTTGCTCAGGGCTGATTCTCTTTTGTTTTCAACCACTTGCCAGAAAATTCACTTGTCCCAAAATTTCAATATTCTGCCTTAGTTCAATGAGGTTTCTGCATTTTAATCAATATTAAAAACTAAAGAAATAATGCACAAATGAAATCTTTTATTCAGACAGCATAACGTTTCACTTTCTGTCACTGTCAAGGCATCTGACAAGCACTATTTCTTGTTCTGATATAGTAACACAGTACTTCAATCAGCAAGAGTGGCAATGAATTTACTGGAATTCAGTCCTTGAATAACTTCTTCAAACAAAACTCTATCAACTGACAAAACAAAGTTGCTTGTCCTAAGGCTGTTTGTACAGTATAATTAGCACGTTTAAGGACTTTCTTTTCCTGGACTTCACACTGCATTTCCATATAAAAAAAATGGTTTTCCATATTTGGCTAAGATGGAGCCTATGTTAAAAAGTGCTCCTTTTTTAAAAAATTCATTCTCATTTAGGTTTTTTAAATATGCTGAATAGGTGTTGGCCAACATGCTGTCTTTGCTGCTAGCATGTACAGTCTCCTATTCAACATCAGGAGTGAGAAATTTTGCCAAAATCAAGTTATCTATGGGCAAGTAAATCAAAACATTTACATGTCCATATAAAAGACCCACTTGTCCATATTTTCATAGTTAAAAAGAAAAGTGAAAGACAGGAATGTTAATATCTTTACTTTTAAGAAGCGGCACCACTTAAAATGTGTGCAGCATGGAACTATGACATGTGAAATATACAGTACTGGATAATTTTAACATTTTTTTTTTTTACTTTCAAGGTCTGGGTCTACAACTCTAACAAGAATACATTCTTGGTCTCTAACTGCTGAACCAGTACTAGTATATGAAAGGATGAAAATAAATTTAATTCTAGATATTTATCATTAACATTTGTACATGTAAGATATACTGCTGATGAAATCTGTGCAGGCAATTTTGTTGATGTGATCACTATCAGGTTCAACTCCATTTTTGATTTTGAAGCTCACAAAGAAAATCACTGTCTGAAAAAGGTGTTCTCTGCTTTGCTAGGGCATATGCTTTGTTCAACAGCTTCTTATAACACTCAGTTTGGCTCACAGTGTATTTACTGATTACTGTATCAAAACCATCCACAACTTATTTTTTCTCAGATCTGGCCTTTTCATTATCAAATTTTAACTGACATGTTTTTTTGCACCTTTGTAGCGTGTTAACAACGTGTCTTTCCTTGTGATAACCTGTCCTGCAAATAATCCACTGGCTTTGTCTCCAGTTGAGGGGTTGCTCTTAATTTTATTACAAGATGCATTTGCTTTGATTTTCACTGGCCTCAGGCCAAGGAAACTCTTGCTGCCAAGAATCTTTTGACTTCCCATTCTCTTTTTTTAACATATTCCCTATCACCGTCATGTTTAATTTTCATCCGTTTTGTTGACTTTTCATTCAACGTTCACCATTTGGCCCTAGCTGTAAAAGAAAAGGATCCATCCACATGCATTCCCAGGAAAATTCAGCATAGTCATGCATAACACCACCTAGGAGTCCAGTGACTCGTTCAAAACAGCAGATTCCTCAGGTAAGACCGATCCTCCAGTCAATGAAATTGGTTCTGATGTTCTCATCAAAACATATCACCTAAACCAGTACTGTCAACTTCAACTGGCTGTATCCATAGATGCTGCATCTGGTTTCAGTCCTAACTGATAAATTGCAGTCTATACAATGTAAATATACATCACACTGGTATGTAGGCTAATAAATAAGCCCCTCCCAGTGATGATACTGACTTTCAGGTTAGGGGCTGGTTTCACCTATTCATTAAAAGCTGATATTATCTGCACAAATCGGTATACATTTTATACACTTAGAGGTATTTTGCATTGCTTAGAGCTACTGCTGGCTGAAGGGTTCATTTGGTGACATGTACATTATATTTCCGAAGCAAATCCTATATCTAGTGGCTTGTAAATCCATGTGGATGAGCACAACCATCTACCCTGTGGCCATTTTGAATTTGTGTTAGATACGGCTGTTACCAATGACCGGTGCATGTCGAAAATGTACATAGATTTGTTCCAGAAATATTTGCATTCAGAAAAATTTCACATTTTAATGACCAAGTGACATGAGACCCACATATCGTCCATCATTATGAACACAGATAAGGGGTGGTGGTGGTAGGTGATTTAACAGACTAACCAGTACAGTACTTGCTAGTAAGTGTGAATGGCACTTTCAAGTTATAGGCCAAAATTTACCTGTCCATGGACAAGCAACTTTGCAAAAGGTGCTCATCCATAAGAACATATTTATGACTTGGACAATATGGACAATGGATTTCTGCACCCCTGAACATCATTTTTGAGCCAACAATTACTCACTGGTATTTCAGCAAAACTTTCACAGCCCCAATAAACTCATCTACTTCAAAACTTTCAAAACCACCATCATCATCGCCAGCTGCTAAATGATATCATCACCTAAAGATGAATCATAAGACAGACAAATGTAGTTTACCAGTTAGAATGTGTAAAACTAAATGCATGGTAAAACAGAGGTAGAATGTTTGTTCAAACCCCAATGTAGCAATCAAAATTAGTTTTACAACCTTCCATGTCAACCAATATGATTCAACAGATGCTTACCCGAAAACTGGCATACATCTCAGTACCACTAGAACCTGAAAAGTTCAGATAGTACAGGACTTTTAATGTTTCCCTGGTCTACTTAACACGTGACCAGTATGGTACCACAGTGAAGGACAGGACCCTATTTAATGTCCCCCTAACACATGACCAGTATGGCACCATAATGAAGGACAGGACCCTATTTACTGTCCCCCTTAACACATGACCAGTATGGCACCATAATGAAGGACAGGACCCTATTTACTGTACCCCTTAACACATGACCAGTATGGCACCATAATGAAGGACAGGACCCTATTTACTGTACCCCTTAACACATGACCAGTATGGCACCATAATGAAGGACAGGACCCTTTTTAATGTCCCCCTTAACACATGTCCAGTATGGCACCATAATGAAGGACATGACCCTATTTAATGTCCCCATTAACACATGACCAGTATGGTACCATAATGAAAGACATGACCATATTGCCCCCCCCCCCCCTTAACACATGACCAGTATGGCACCATAATGAAGGTCAAAACCCAATTTAATGTCTCCCTGGTCTACTTAACACATGACCAGAAAACAATGATTTTATTTAACACAGCTCCAAAACAGAGCAACTGAAAGACATTTATGCACAATTTTACCTCTAACCTTAGTCATACACATATGTAATATATGGATTTGAAAACATAAATAATTCAATCAATCAGGTTTGTGTCAGTCTAGACAATTATTTATATCCATTCTGTATGCTTTCTTAAGAAATTTCCTCATATACAGCAAAGACCTTTTAAACTGCAAGATATTTTGTTTCAAACCAACTTACTGTGAGAGAATCTTGGGGCTGTCAGCATCTAAATTCTCAAACTCCAGGATTTCTGCAAAACTCTGCTTATACCTACAAGAAACAAAAGCAATATTGTCCATGTAGTAGCATGTAGAAAATCTAAAAATGAACACACAACATATCCCCAGATATATGTTCATGTGTGTATCTCAGACCTGTTTACCAATACATTTGCTTGTCAGTATTTTAAGCAATGTCTCTCAGTATTTTTAGAAGACAGTCAGTATTTTCATTCAGTGTTTCCAACATCTTAATGCAACAAACGTCACCTGTGAAACAACACACAAATAGCAGACACTATCAATACACTATAATTACCACTATGTTGTATTGCACAACATACTGACTATACAGTATTCTGTAAATAACTTCTAGTTTGTTAAGAAGCTAGTATTCAGGCAATTCTGTTTTTCCAGGCAAAATCTGCAGAAATTGAACACCACTGACTTAAAAATCCTGTTTATATTATACAGTCCTACCCACTTATGTCGACATCACTTATGTCGACAAGCCGCCTATTTCGACAAAAAAGCAAAGTCCCGGTCCCTTGGTCTACTATTACTACCAAAATTGTCATGCTTATGTCGACGTCGAGATAAAAAAATAAATGTACATGTCGACAGAAGCCCTTGGTCCCAGCTTGAACAAATCCTTTGTTTTCTAATCATTTATGTCGACAAGCTGCCAGTTCCGACCCATACTTTGTTCAACAATTAGTTGATCTTGCCGCCAGGCTTTAATTTTACCGCCTTATCATTTATGTCGACCAGATGCCAGTTCCGACCCAAACTTTGTTCAACAATTAGTTGATCTTGCCGCCAGGCTTTGATGTCGCGGTCAGATAAAAAATAAACAAACAGGCTTTTATTTGGTCCTATAAAGTTGGCCTCTCGCGGCGACTTAAATAAAAGCAATGAAATCTGATCTGATTCTTGCATTTTCCAAAGTGATCGTTGATTAAAACAAGTTTATTGTGCTGTGAAAGTTTCCTTTTTAACTTTATTTATATTTACGATGGCTACCAACGGCAGTGTAAACGCAGATTAAATTTAGTCTCTGGAAACTAAATATCTGGCTGTTAACGAAGTTGAAGGCGGGGCATCTCGCAAAGATGTCTGTGAAAAATTTTAAATGTATTGAGCTGACATTGTTACAATATTGTATTGTAAGAATCATTTTCTTTTAATACCTCATTAGCATGTGTCAATGTATACAATATTATGCCTTCATTAATCATATCAGCCGCATATCTCTTGTTCGCTTTTATGTACTTTTCACTATGCCTTATGTAACTAAATACAAGTACTGTTTAAACCAACTTGTTGACAGGTTTTCATTTCCCTGTGAATAGCCCCATCCCCTTGGAAGCCTCAGTAAGATGGGAACAGACTGACCAAAACCTAGGCCAATTTAAGTACATGTACTCCAAGCGTGTAAATAACAATTATGCAACCATGTGCTTATGCCGACATTGAATAATCGTAGTGAATGTTTTTCATATCAGGATGTGACCGATGCAATATTTTATTGTGGATTTTATTACATAAAGGTAACCAAAATGTAATTTGTCAATATACAAGTGTATTTGACACTGGTTTTGTCTTCATGTAATCAAAATTTGCATTGTTTGTTTTCTCAAAGTGTCAATGCTACTCAATGACGACAGGTCACCCCTTACTGACGAATTTAACTTGTATCTTTTTTCAGAACCCCACCCCCCAAACACTTATCTCGACATCCGCCTATGTCGACAATATTTCCTCGGGCCCGAGGATGTCGACATAAACGGGTAGGACTGTAGTGATAAAACCAAAAAAATACCTCCACACACCCAAATTCATTCCGTTATTTACCTCCGTTACTTTATCTAGAAAATTTGTTTTCTCAGCTTCACACATATCCATATCATTATAAATAAAGCCAATTCTCTACAATTTACATGGTTAAGGAAGACTTGATATAAAACATTATGACATCGTTACTATCCATCCACTCAGAAAATAATAACTTCATCTAGATAGGTGAAGGAAATCTTATTTCGTAAAATCTAGTATCAGCTTGTCAACATTTACTAGAATGGAAATGAGTTTCATATATTATTTTGTACAAAGTTTGTCAACAATATCAAACAGATCCACTTGGAATTAATATTTTAATGAAGGCTTAGTCTATGGGTTTTTAATGGCAACAAAATAGGCACTCTTTATCCTATCCAGCTGGTCATCTGTCCACTCTTTGGTAAAATTCTTTGGTTTTGACTTCAGGACCAATAGAGCCGCAATGGTCTGATTGGCTAGAGAGGATCTCTGATCTCTAACATTTTAACTTGTCAGCTGTGCTCAATGACAAATTCATATTTACGATCAACTCACATAGAATCGTCTCAGCACGTGTTATTTGCTTTTGAAGTATGTGTTGATCACTGACTTCCTTTCCCTTCATCATTGACAAAATATTTCTATTTCCCTTCACTAAAGATTCAAATTTTGCATGATTTTCCGATTCCACGTGCCATGAAACCATTCCTTCCACCATGTGCACAGGAAAAATCTAAGTTGCAAACAGTGCAGAGCACCAAATGTTCTCCTTTAGATGATGGTTTAAGGCATGGCCACAGAGTATTAAAAACTGGTAGAAAATGCTGCTTTCTATGTTTAGACTTTCCATTTTCATCATCAGTTTCATGCTGAAACTTTCTTGGCAGTGGCATTTTCTTTGTTTAAACAACCGGATGTTGAGAATGTTAAAATCAGTATGTGGCACAGACTGCAGATGCAGATGTGGACCAAAGAGATGATACAACAAAAGGAAATGGAATAAAAAAATGACTTAAAAATTACTTTAAAAAACTTACTAAATAAATGCAACCTCAAATCATATTTTCATATCAATGACCGTATGACCGAATGGATGTGCTTTATTCCATACAAATACGGTAAAATACAGATGGGTGAACAGGTTTGATATCTTGACAAGGGGAGTTTCTATAAATGGAATATAAATAGCTTGAATAAGCACAGGTAAACTATACTTATCCTTCACAATCAATACCCTCAATATACCAATATCCCTCTAAACACTAAAGCATACCACTGGCACTCTTAAAACAACTTGTCCCACACTATAAAACCATGAGGAACCACTGGTCCTCTTATAACAACTTGTCCCATGCTATTAAACCACCAGGAACCACTAGTCCTCTTAAAACAACTTGTCCCATGCTATTAAACCACCAGGAACCACTGGCCATCTTAAAACAACTTGTCCCACACTATTAAACCACCAGGAACCACTGGCCCTCTTAAAACAACTTGTCCCATGCTATTAAACCACCAGGAACCACTGGCCCTCTTAAAACAACTTGTCCCATGCTATTAAACCACCAGGAACCACTGGTCCTCTTAAAAAACTTGTCCCATGCTATTAAACCACCAGGAACCACTGGCCCTCTTAAAACAACTTGTCCCACACTATCAAACCACCAGGAACCACTGGCCCTCTTAACACAACATTTCTCTCTCACTCTCAAATACAGTGCTGGCCCTCTTAAAGTAATATGTCCCTCTCCGTAAAGACCCCCAGTATACCAATGGCCTTCTTAAACACTGCACTTGACAATTACTATGAAGACAAACCATCTTTACTCTATACTTTAACAACTCTGTATACCACTAGCATCTTGAATCAGAGGTACAATCATGAATCCCAATAACTGGGTCGAGGTATCTGTATTGTCATTTATACTTAGATAACAGCATTTGATTTTTTTCTTGTCTAATCAAAACCAATTATCACATGATTTAGTATCATTAAATGATCTATTTATGTGCTTCAAGCAGTTTGTTTCTCCAGTCTGTGTCTTTGCAAAAAGCACAAGTAAATGTCAGCCAAGGTTTATAAAGAACATGCCAAAAAGTGGCTGTCCATATCCTTTGCAAGCATGCACTCTCCATCCCAACTATTAGTTAAGTCCATAAATCATTATCATGCTTGATTTTATCACTTGGATCCTATCAATCAAGTGAAAAATTGGCAGAACTCTCAAAAATTTCATGTCATATTTTTGAAGTCATCTGGTTATTTCAATAAATCCTTTCTATATTAAGAAATTTCTCCCCACTCATTTCCTTATGCATGGAGTGGAAAAATTCTCCAAAATATTTAGTTTTAGGATAGACTTTGTAATACCTCGTATTCTAACTGAGGTCACAGCACACAAAGTCCTAAAATACCTAATACTCAGACAGCTCACAGCATGCAAAGGAACAATAGGCCCTAGAATACCTCAGATGGCTTATACCACACAAACGTGACAAAGCAATGATAGGCCTTGTAGTACCTTATAAACAGAAAGTGCTCACAGCATGCAAAGCAAATATACACCATGGAATACCTCATACTCTGACAAAGCTCACATCACGCCAAGCAAAGACAAGCCCTGGAATGCCTCACAATCTAACAAAACAAGCAAACTAATGATAGGCCTTGTAATGCATTCTAATCTGACAAAACAAGCAAATTTAGATAGACCCTGGAATACCTCATACTCTGATACAGCTCACAGCATGGAAATCAAAGACAGATCCAAATATACCTCATGCTCTTAGGACCTGTATTACTTTATACTCTGAAACTGCTCACAGTATGGAAATCAAAGACAGATCCAAATATACCTCATGCTCTTAGGACCTGTATAATCTTATACTCTGAAACTTCTTAGGCCCTGTAATACCTCCTACTCTGATACAGCTCACAGCAAACAAGCCAAAGCATGATTATCAGTATGGGTTGGGCGGCGGGATGGAGGAGGGATAATTTTTTGCAAAGACAGACAAAAAGAGAAACACACTCACCAGCCATTCACTATGTTGACAGAAGGCATAGACAGAAGATTGTTGGGAAGAAGACTTATCTCCTTCATGATATTGGCAAGACGGACTGGCAATTCATGGCGTAGAAACTCAAATGATGATTTTTCTGTACCAGTCTTGCTGCCTGAAAATGGAAAATGGTCAAAAGGTAAGCACATAACTATAAATAACTGATTACTAATACACATTTATAGCTACACAAGTCATTACCATTTCCTTTTTATTGAAGTGGATTTGTGATCTTGCAAGTCCTTATGTGCTACAGGTCATTTTCATTTCAAAGGAGTAACTCACTCCTTCACAATGAGTAATGTAACCTAATTTTTACCCCTTTTTACCAGTGCCAGTTTTCTAAAATGTTTGGTTTGGGGTATTTACTTTTGTGTGAGAGAGAGAGAGAGAGAAGGGGGGAGGGGAATCAGCTAAAAATAGATACAATAAGCAAGCAGTGTACATGGGGTACAAAGTACAATTTTTTTGTACGTATGGCCACTTAGAGTCCAAGGCATATTGGATATGTTTTTTGCAAGGCTTCTTATGTAAGCTTCCAAGCAACTTTTAGCACATTCTCATTTCCAAAAGGAATATTTTATACTGATCCTCCCCTTATCACTAACGCTGTTCTGTGAACAGCTGTAATAGTGTTATGTGTAGAGCTTTACCTTATCTGTAACACTGAACATGTACAGCCTTAAGTGATTTTCATTTATTTCCTTGACAAATACCACAGCTAAATAAGAATTTTACAACATTTTAACCAAGGTTGTAAAAAGTACAAATGATCAGTACTGTACAAGCTGGGAAATTTCAATTTCAATAAAATACTTAAAATTCCAAGGCCATATTGATTTCAAGAATAAATTAAATAAAGGATGTCAAAACCTGAAACCACATTTTTGCAGATGTCCTTGACAGCCACACTGTAGGACTTCTGACAGATTTTATTAATGTTTAGATACAGTATTTGGTAACTGAAATGAATTGTTATACTCTATGGGAAAATATAAAACATTTCTTAACAGAAGTTCCCCCAGACTCTAGGACTGCTCTCATGGCTGGCAAATGCCAAAAAGGCTCCAATGGGCTTTAGATTGCTCACATGGCTGGAATATGCAAAAAAGGCTCCAAAGGGCTTATATGGCTGGCATATGCCAAAGAGGCTCCAATGGGCTTTAGATTGCTCACATGACTGGCATATGCCAAAGAGGCTTCAATGGGCTTTAGATTGCTCACATGGCTGGCATTTGCCAAAGAGGCTCAAATGGGATTTAGATTGCTCACATGGCTGGCATTTGCCAAAGAGGCTCAAATGGGATTTAGATTGCTCATGTGGCTGGCATATGCCAAAGAGGCTCCAATGGGGTTTACATTGCTCACATGACTGGCATATGATGCTTTACATGACTAATGTCAATATACAGTACCATTTTTCCAACATAATACTATTTTTAGTAACATTTCATGGTTCAGTGACACATCAAGCAGAAGGTGGACATCTAGGCCTCTTTCATTATGCCACTCATCCTAATATATGCTACCACATGCAAGTCTGTTTTGTGGTTTAAGTGATTGGTAAAGGCTCGTGCTTTGTACCACTCGGTCACCTGGGGCCACCACTGAATATCATGTAGCTTACAGTACAAGCTGCGATGTCTGGTAGGTACTCACTACTGTGTAGGGATTTAAGAACTGCCTGAAACTAAGGTATAGTTTACAACCAAAATTTGGAAAACTGGTTATTTTCTCTGTCTCATATGGTGTTATAATTAAAGCTTAAAATCTTATCATCAGGTGAACTTCAGGCAGAAATGAAACACAGCAGCTCTGATTGTTTTCCAACCACTTGTACTGGACAAATGATTTCAGAAAGTTCACTTCGCCCACCTAAATTTTCACTTGCCCAAACTTTCAATTCCTTGCTTAAGGCTTGAAGAGTTTTGTGCATTTTAATACACAGAGGCAAAAAAGAATATACAACATATTTATTTCTTCAAAGAGCTAAAAAAAATTGTCAAGGTATCTTGTAAACTATTTCTTACTCTGATATGGTAGCATTCATACTTCATCAGCATGACTGTAAAGGAATTTACTTGAATTCAGATTTTTCCATGCTTCTTTTTTTAGCACCTGACCAACTGAAAGAACAAAGTCTCTTGCCTTGTGTTTGTTGCACCAAGTTTAGGGATTGATGAGGTCCCAAATTATCATAAGACATGCATGATGAATCCTAAATTTTGTCAGTTCCATATTGGCAAAAATTTTGTTGGAATTTATAACCTGTACCAGTTTAGCATATTGTCTGAAACAATCACAAAACAATCTTTTCCAAGTCAATCAAATCAAGCCATAGAGAATTATCAACCCAATGTGGCTAAACATTTCTTCATCACAAAGTCCTATATGACACTTTTTGCTGTCCAAGTCTGGCCTATGTTTCTTTGAAGAAACAATTATATCTGACTCAGTGGCTGCCTCACATGTTATCCTCCACTTTCCTTCTCTAAATCTTATTTGCAAGGATAATTTAGTAAACTCTTGTTTTTCTAAGTGCAAAAACATTCCCTCATTTGTTAACAACTTCAAGAAAAGTAATTGTTACCTAAATTTTGTTGTTCACATGTAAATACAAATATAAGCCATTCATTATGTAAATACAAACTTAAGCTATTAATTAAACTTGTACACATGATCACTTGCTGTACTATCACAGTAATGAGTACATTGACACAGATCCAAGCATTCTGTGTGCTTGAGATCGTATACCAGGGGTGCACAACATTTTACGGCCAAGAGCCAGATTGCATTTTCTAAGACCATTCGAGGGCCGCAAACACTAATTTCTTTAATATAATTACTGTTCATGGGCCAGATCTCTGTGTCTTTTTAATTTGCCCTGAGGGCCAGACAGAACACGTTCGCGGGCCAGGGCTTGTGCACCCCTATCGTATACAGTATGGCCAGTTAAAGGTTGATACAATGATTAAATATTGAAAACCAGAGCCTGACTGGCTTTTTTTTCACAAAGGAAACAGCATTTGTCCCCGACAAGAGCTTTGGTATAGTTTTCTTTTCTAACTTTGATGGAATGTTTAGGTACAGAATGTAATCAGCACGGTGAAACCTGTATATAATGGCCAATCAAGGGACACAATACAATTGTTCACTACAAACTGGTATCCTTTATAGACATTATCAGTACTCATGATGTGTTAATGCACTTACAAAGGGAACCTATGGCTATCACTGGTTAATATCATGTACACACCAGTCATATAGAGTTACTACTTTTGTGTACATCGCAAGAAGTTTCCTCCATGGCTTCCACAGGGCGCTTTCTGACCCAAGAAAATAATGAAAAATGATTATTCCTGCTCCTTTTAAATTTAACACATCCCTGCCAAAGTGAACAAAATGTGTTCATTGCCAATAAATATAAGCTCATTCATCGGCTGACAGCACAAGATAAACAATGGTCGCAGTATTGTTTGGGCAAGTACAATGCAAAGAGTGAACCTCATGCAGATGCCATAATATATGTGTATACAATTAAACTGTCATAAATAAATAAATAAATTAAAAAATTAAAAAGATGATAGACCAACAAGTTGTTCTCTATCTTATCTTTATTCTACATTACTAGTACCGTAGTGGCACCACCAGTCATGTCCAAAATTAAAAACAAAGGTGGAGAACCACAGGCACTTGGTTCTGGGATAAACTAATGTGTACACTCACCAATTAACACACTGGTGAGTGCGCTCATTAGTTTACCCCGGAATCAAATGCCTGTGCAGAGAACAACCGGATGATCTGTGTGTGGAGCACAACCAAAGCCATGGCGGCCCCAGCTTGTCACTAACCATAACCCATTAAAAATGCATCAAACCGATTCTACATCCATGCGACTTAAGGTCTCTGCTTTTTGTGTTGTAAGATTCGTGTAGCAGTGTTTTTGACATGCCAAGTTACAAGAAACTTCCTACCAAATTCAGTCAACTGTTCCAAAGTGAGTGAGGAAGGACAGTACTTGGAATATTTATCACACTCGGGGTTATCAGGAGAAGATTCAGAATACAGGCTCTTCTTCCTTCTAACTGCACTTTTACTCGATGTTTCCTCCGCTGTATGTTGTTCATCTTTGCTCCCATATGCCTTAACGTTCGTGTCCAAGTCCTTTTTAGTTGAGACACATCGGAAAAACTGCTGAAAGATGCCAACCACCCTTTGTTCATACAACTTCCGGACAGTTAATGCAATTCCAAAACGTAAAGACATGTTCAAGATATAAAGTCCAAAAATTGACAAAGTTACGTCGATCTACTTCACATGAACCGCTTCGATAACGTCTGCAGTATACTGTTTTCCGACTACGTGCTTATTAACCACAACCTGCGTATAAGTCTAAAAATAGAATTATCTCCGCCTATTTGTTTACATCATGATGGGTCCGCTGAACATGGTTAGTTTCTGCTGATCAACGAGTACCCAAGGTCAGTCTATATACAAATAGATGGAAATAACAATTCTTCTGACATGAACTAAATTATGGATAGCAATAATGCACTGACAACAAGCTTATAAATACATAGCTCTTGACGTGGCACACTGTACCAGTCTAAGGCGGAATTTGCTCGTTTGCAGATATGTTACAGACCCCGTCCAGTGGTCAGGTCGCTCAAGACCGATAAGAGGCAGTCACTGACCTATATACCAAAGTGCGATTGCCTTGTTACTCAATACATTTCCACTTCATGCTTCTCTCTCTGTTTATCGTTTCCTGCCCGTTAGCAATACAATGGCGATGGACATTAACCTTAGAGATGCTAATCTATGAAGCTTGTCGCACAGCAAATTTAACTTGTCCCTCCACATTATTCCCATAAATTATTCCTTGACAATAAGAAATGAAATGTGTGCATAAATACTAAACTCACCCGAAATGTTGCATTTTGTCTCTGGGTTATCAAAATTATTTGGTCTGCGAAGTTATAAAATATGCTAAAACAGACTATCTTATGAAAACTGTTTTAATAAAATATATGTAGCAGGTGCATATATTTTATAATTTTGTATGTTCATGATTTAATTAGGCAGAAGTGGGTATCTTATTATTTTATGTAGTTAATGTTTATTGATGAGTGAAATAAAGTCATCAGTTGCAATTACTGTTATTCTCATATTTACACGTTATTTAGTCAATTAGGCAACCTTGAACCACGATTACCTGTTCGAGTTTTGTTCACTCTGAGCAATGAAGCTACCCTGATTTCTGTTTATGTTGGGTTGTTCTGGGTTTTTATACTGTATGACAAGTGGTGAGTAACTTTATGGTTGGTTAGTTTGCTACTTGTTTTTATAAACAACACAGCACGAACAGCATTAGTGGTGGTCGTTCCATCGAAGCTTCTGAACGGTGCTGGTCATGGGAATGCAGTAAGAACAGTGCCTGATGATTCATTTGCTTCAAGGAAGATTATATTTGACCTTTGTCCCATATGATAATGTAAATAGATTTATAATATAGTTAGTGTAACAGTTTTGTTTACATATACTATGTGTATTTCTTTGAATGTTTGTTGGTGTATTTAGTACCTTTAATAGGTTATCAACCTGCATATTTTTTGCTGAGCCGATCATTCTTTCCATACGCTTGTCTGTCTGTCTGTCTGTCTGTTCTCTACTTTTGCTCTATACACTGATTGTTTTGTGTTTAGATTCATTTTGTCCACTATCTCTCTAGATGGATAATTAATAAACATATGGGGTAGTAAGTCATTCGTACTGAATGTATTGTAAACTGAACCAATGCATACATGCAGAACAATAATGCACTGATGACGGTATTGTTATTTATAGTAAATGCATTTTTATTGTATTTGCAGGGTGTAAGAAAACAGGAGAAATGTATTTATCTCCATTTACCAACCTCGTGCACAATAAACCCAATTTCTTATAACAAATACTAGACTTGTATTTTTTATTCTGTGAGTAGAAGGCAAGTGCTGTAACATAAAGGGGAGGGGGATTTTTATTGCTACCATATCATGACATAATGGAGCGCTTTTTTGATCAGTCGTAATGTCATACCCCTGTTTGAAATGATAGTGACGTTTTAATTCTATGGATTGTAACACTGACCCATTTGGGTATCGATAAAACAACACAAAAATAATACAAGAAAATGCGAGGGAAAAATATTAGGAAAATAATGCATGTTTTATTGTTCGGTCTTTCTCTATCATTACATGTGCTGATTATCAACCTCCACAAGCAGGTTTGAGTAACCACCACCATCCCCCAAAAAATAAATAAGTTAATAATAAAACTTACCAAAATCGACTAAAGTCTGAATGGAAACCGGTTGAGGATGAAACTGACAATAATGTTCCAGAAGAAATCCTAGTTGCTGCATTAAATATCTTGTGGCCCTCATTTTTATTTTCTGCACAATTTGTTAATTTAAAATTTGTATGTCCGCTTATAGTTAGCCGGTAGAACTCGGCTTCCATTCTACATGTATGTCAAGATATCTATAAATCAAGGTCAATACACATGGATGACGTCATGGAAATATTGTTAGACGGGAGGCATAATAAGAAATAAATTCCAATACAGGTACGGGATAAAGCAGCGGATTATCATTGGCTCGTTCGCAGGAAGTTGACTGGCATAGCCGCTTATGTATTGAAAGACATGGTTTAAATTTTCGACTTTTTCCTTTGTCTGTTTGCTAAAGGCCATATTGAGAGATACGTTTTCAAGAAATATCTTGAAATATTTCGTGGACCCCTGTGCGTTTCATACTCTTGTTTTATGGTATAGTAAAAGTCACACAGGTCACGTAAGTTAGCATTCAACAACGATTATTACTGTCATTTATAGGGGGCGCTCACCAGTTATTGTGTACTTTTGAGAGAGTGACGTATGTAAGGTGAAGTTGTTTGCATTTAAAACATGCACAGTGGAGAGAATGTTGGCATACATCTATGCTACTTTGATGTAATGTGGCTGACATTTCTTTGGATATTGTACTTTTGGAAATTGTAAATGATCTTAGCACACTGCTAACTAAAATGACTGCTCCCTTGTGCTCCAAAACTCAACCTGAATTTGTCTGAAGTACACTATCCTTGGCAGCTATTAAAATAGGGAAAATGAATTTTGCCAGACTAGACAATACCAGCTTCTGAAAGTGCAATGAATGAATTACTAAATATATAAAATGTAAAAAAAGTTATCAGCTCTTTTTTTTTACAATTTACCTCTGAAGTTCAGGAAGTGAAAATGACCAAGTGGAGCTAGCACTTTTTAGAAAGGTGCACATCTGGAGTAAGGCCAAGCTGTATACTCTATAACCCATATTACACCCATCAATCATGCACCAAAATAAAGGGAATTAAAGGTTCTTTTAACAATACCTAAGATATACAAGGTCTTTTTTAAATAGCCAGTATAACTAGTGAGGAAACCCGGAGGAAGTCTTTTTCTTTAAAATTCTAACCCTATGCAAAATACGAAACTGTAGAGCGCCACCTTAAAACAAATATAAAAATGTATGCAATTATTTTTCTTATTTTCATATTATTATGTATGATGTTCTGAATAAAATGGTACCTTAACATTGATTTTATGCATGAAAATAAGCTAATTATGCTTATTTTGCTCTTGCTTACATAATTTGCCATAAGGCATATTTGTGTGAGAAGTGACCTTATTATGGGGAAATTAGAAGTCTTAGAATATAGGAATAAAGTCAACTTAAATTTAAAACTGTTGCATTAAGTTAAAAAAAATATATAGTGAAAATATTTCTTTTCATTTATTTGCAATGAAATTAAAAAATAAATGAGGAGAAAGCAAATTTGTTTCTTCCATATTAAACAATAAGTTAATATTTTACCCTTTGACCTTTGACCTTTATGACCCTCACCTGTCCATCTCTTTTCAAACTGTAAAATTTATTGTTGACATCTCAGGAATAATTATGGCTAGTTTCATGTTCTTGTGGCCTAGTGGTTAGAGCGTCCGCCTCAGATGCGAGAGGTCGTGGGTTCGATCCTTGGCCGAGTCATACCAAAGACTTACAAAAATGGTACTAACAGCTGCCTCGCTTGGCGCTCAGCATTAAGAGGTTAGTGTTAGGACTGGTCGGCCTGGTGTCTGGATAATGTGACTGGGTGGGACATCATGCTACATGTCTGCGGCATGATGCCCCAGTGATAGACATCACTATAAACTGCCACACTGCAGACATCGTAGCGATATGACTGAAAAATTGTTAAAGCTACGTTAAAAATCCAAATCACACATCACACACTGTCTTTCAGAATAACCCTGGTTGCTATGTTGACAAAATGCAATGTGCATTTTTAAAATAGCTCACTTTTCATCATGGGGGGGGGGGGCTGTACCTGTTTGAGACTCTGACACTAATAAATACTGTTCTGAGGGGGTGAAATACAGGAGAATTATTCAAAAGGACTGTTTTGATGCTTGCGACTTAAATATTAGCAGCAGGGAGGGTGAACCCTACAAATTAGATTCGAGCAAACATATCTAAAACAAAGATTTCACACGAAAAAAAATTTAAAGAAAAGGTCAATAACGTCAAACTGAAACCTCTAACTTTCCGTATAACACCACTGATGAGATCACCGGTGATGAGATCACCGGGAGTTAATTCGCGCTGTTACTTTGCCGTTGACATTCGCGTTTATAAAATTTTGTGAGTGATCGCTTATGTAATCGTGCACGCAATTTTTGTTAGCCCACCCTCCCTGCTGCTGTGGTTTTTATCCAAATATTGTATCAAGTCCGTTACGATATCTTGACCTCGGATCATGCAAGTTTATTGTTATAAAACCAAATGGGGTAGCTTGTGCTTTTGAAAAAAAGTGTTTGAACTTAATCATGTCCATGTCACCTGAACACCAAGTATAATAAATATTTTGCAGCGTATGATTATCAACTCCGTTAAACACAACTAAAATATTGCAATTATCCCTGATCACTTTTGGAATTTGTGTATAACGCTGTGTAACATAAATCACGTCTGTATTTTTATGTCTACCTCGAGAAAATATCCTAGCTGGATTTGATTGTTTGTCCAGCATGACATCATCGTATACTACTAAATTATTAATACTTCCATCAAGGTCATCTACAGATGGCGCTTCATCAACATCGGTGATAAAATCAATAACGTCACTGTCTTCATTTAACAATTTTGCATTTTCATTAAAATCTTTAAGTACTTCATAGCATCGCTGATCATCTACAGATGGTGCTACTACATACAATTTATTCCACTTGAGCCATCTCATTATCAAAGTAAACAATAATTGCGTCTTCCCACTTCCAGATGGACCTATTATTATCATTCTGATAGAATTCGGTAGCGCTGGGTGATGCTTTACTGGTTCTTGTTTTCGTGTCGCAGAAAAGTCAATTATATCCATATAATAAATAATATGAATTTATATTGTGTTCGATGCCGTGCAGCCACGTCTACCACTGGATTAACAATAATAACAAAAAATAAAGAGCGTGCACTGACAGGTAAGTGTGCAAAGTGTGGCACAAAAAAATATAAATTTATTTCAAACACAGCGACAGGAGGTGATATTGCTGCTTCGTTGGGAAAATTACCAGGATTACCGTGGGCGAAATATCCTGGGGAAAAACACTTACCGGGTTATAATTATTGTGGGCCTGGGCCTCGTTTAGATATTCGTCTTGACAATCAAGATCAACTGCGACCTGGAGAATATCCCGTAAACAAGATTGATCAAGCGTGTTACGTTCATGATATTGTTTATCGAAGTAAAGATTTACAACAACGACATCTCGCCGATATCAAATTAATTCATGCCATAAATAATATAAAAGATAAATCATTTCGAGAAAAATTAGCTGCTTTTCTGGTAAAAGCTGGTATGAAAGGTAAAATTATGTTAGAGGCTGTGTAATTAATTATATGACTATTATAATGGAGTCCATTTATTATTCCCCAAGAGGATATTGGAAGGGCAAAGCAGCGATTAGTAAAATCGCTGAAGCTGCAAAGGTTTCACGTGCTGTTGCTGCAGCGTGGTTAGCACGACAAGCAATATGGCAAATTTATCTACCGCCACCTAAAAAAATTCAGTATGCACAGTTTGATGTCAGCGTTTCCAATGAAGTTCATCAAGCAGATATTTTATTTTTGCCACATCATACTATTAAAACACGTGGACGTAAATCACGCACATACAAATACGCGCTAACTGTCGTTGACGTTGCAAGTAGATATAAAGAAGCAGAACCACTGTCGACAAAGACAGCAACTGAAGTTGCATCTGCGTTTGAAAGAATTTATCAACGTGGTGGTCTACGATGGCCACAGTTGCTACAAGTTGATCCTGGCAAAGAATTTCTTGGTGCAGTATCGTCGTTGATGAAAAAACATAATGTCAAAATCAGACGAGGACACACCGAAATTCATCGTGATCAGGCAATTGTTGAACGATTTAATCGAACACTTGCTGAGCGGTTATTTGGATACCAGTATGCGAAGGAAATAATTTATACAGATACAAGATCTCGAGAATGGGTTGCAAGATTACCAAGTGTGATAGCTGCGTTAAATAATGAAATTACTCGTGCAACTTCTATGAAACCTTTTAATGCGATCACAAAAAAAAAAAACATATGCCAATACAACAACGTGAATCTTCCTCTCAACCAGTATTAGATAATGTTACCGTAAGATATTTATATGACCCTGGTGAACTTGAAGGCGGTAAAAATAGAGCAACTGATCCTATCTGGAGTGTGACCACACATAAAATTTCTAGCGTGGTAAGATCCACTGGTAGACCTGCAATCTACAGACTAGATTTAACTGCTCCTCAACGTGGATTTGTACGTGAACAATTACAAGTAATTCCTAAAGACACACAATTACCACCGCGTTCACTTTTGTAAATTGGAACCCCTGCGTCGATTGCATTCAAGACAGGTCAGCATCACATTATCACGTGTATGACCAAGATCACTATTAATTCTGTCTACGGTAAATTGTTTTGGATTATTAAAAGAACACTTCCACAACATGTGACAGTTACAAATTAAAACAACAATTATTCTGTCGTTGCTTAAGTGTTATAATTAATTTAGTATGAATATTAAAATCACGATTATTTTTTTTTGGTCACATTGCTTATAACCAAATAGTGTTTTTCTTATTATGCTAATAACTTCAGTGTCACTGATAGTTTGATTATTATTTTCCGTGGAGTCTATGACAACTCTTTGTAGTTGAGATATTCTCCTAACTCTAGATACTGCTAGATAGACTAAATTTGACTACTCGATTCTGTCATCGACAATCCAGATATTTGTATCAGCGATAGTTAGTCCTTGTGACGAGTGAATCGTTATAGCATATCCCAATTTCCACGGTGAGTTATTCATACTCAGTGCGCTTTCAACAACATCAATATCAACCAAAATAATATCGTTTAACACAAGATTTTGTTTTTCATTTGTTCCCGGAATTTCAACTTCAATATTCTGGCGTCGAGTATCCGCTGGGCGATAACATAATGGTACAGGTAACGTTGGAAATCTTTCCTTGTGACGCAGGAATAATATTTCTTGTAATTCATCACGAACTATTTTTCTTCTCGCAACTATTACATCATTTGGTCTCCATAAATTCCAAAAATCATTTACAGGAGTTTCTGGAATTATTTCACGCATTATCTCACATTGTATTTTATCTGGCTGTAGTCTGATTAATCTTTTAAATTCTTTCAGGGGTTCATCAATAGCTCTATGATCATCATTTATTTCTTCATAATAATCCACAAATGATTTTAACCACTCATGTGGAGATTGTCCGACGAAAAGTGGTGGTTGACCATGATCGCCACACATAATCACAGCAGTATTTTTCGTTAATAACCAATCAAGAAATATTTTTAATGTTTCCAACGACACAGTACAAATTTCATCCCAGATGAGGATTTTGGGAATATATTTCTCGCCCATTCGCTCAGGTGTCCACGTATCTCCACACCATCTGAAGAAACTATGATATGTACTTGATTTTACTCCTCGTTGTGTTATTTCTCTTGCTATTCTGTGTGTAGGTGTCAACACAATCATATATAAACTCCAAAATAATTCAATCGCACGTGTTGTTTTACCAGAACCTCCAGGTCCATTGAGATAAATGGTTTTATGTCTGGCCACGGGATCAAATACACATGGTGATGTTGATACTGGTATTTGATTGTTATTACCGTAGTATGTCTCCGCGATATCAACATCTGCTGTTTCAGAATAATCAAGTATACTTTCATGTTTTATTCTCTATGATCCCCATTCGCCGCTACCAAGTAACGGTTTTACCAAATCTAAATATTTTTTATTTATGTAAAACGAATCCGTAGCAACTCTGACGGCGTAACAAGGAAATCTATTTATCATCGATAATAAAGTTATAGAAACGCAAGCGAGCATAGAAGATCTTAAATGAGTAAATTGCGGTGACTCACCATCAATATAACTCACTACTGTACCTAGTTTGGTTCCATCTGACAAATAAGCATTGCTTCTGCTTATAAATGTTCCTTTGTTTGTTGTATCAGTAATTATAAAATCTAACTCAGCATCATCCATGATCAATCTTGTACAATGCCGTTTATGATCATACGAACCACCTTGAGTAAATTTTACCAATTATTTTTCTACCGAGATCTTTTGCAACTTTATTTTCATAATCAATTCTATCCCAATCTTCATCTGGATCTGTCAGGGAATGTTTCTTTTGTTGTGGTAGCCAAACTTGTTTCTGCGAATGATATGATACAATAGCTTCACTGACCATCAACGACACTAAGATTCCCGCATCAAGCATGTATCGTAATAGCGCTATTGGAACCCAATGTTTTTCTGAGAAATGTCTACCAAACCACGCATAAACGATCAGATGAAGATTATTACGAAACGTAAATGATTTTACACAAGCGAATCCAGTTAAATCAAAATCAGATAATAGTCCATTTATCGCCACTCTCGTCATTTCGCGTGTGGGATGGCCGAATCTATCAAAGTATTTAGAACATTCTCCGTATCCGAGAAAACTTCCAGGATAACACGCAACCATATCAACAGATATAACTTTACGATGATCGTATTTGGTATTCCATAATACGCCATGCCCATATTCGACACAACTACGTTGAACATTTTCAAGAAATTCTGATCGTGTCGGCGACCATGAATTTTTCTTCTGAGCAAAGTGAGCCGCAACGGATGGAACTGTAAAACAATTATTTAATAATTGCTCAGCTTCGACGTTGTCAAAATTATATTCACACCAAAGGCGCTGTGCAAGATTCTTCATTTCGCCATGAAGAGATTCTCTACGGTAAATATCTCCGTTAGGTTTTACAAACTGATAGTAATATGTGGATTCTGAACTCCGAAATAACCAAACAGATACAGGATCGTTCTTGCTAATATCGGCGATAGCATCGAATATATAATCGTCATAAAATCTGACTGTTCTATCTCGTGGAAATATTGTTACAGCATCAGTCCATGCATGTGCGTTATGATCGATGATTGTTATTGGAGCTCCATTTTTTGTATATTTCTGTTTGTACAAAATTTCTCCGGTTAGTGTTTTTACTGTTATTGGAAAGCTTAATTTCTTTTCTAGCTTAGCAACGTCACTGATAGATGCTCCGGTATCTCTAACTGTTTCTGCCCACTCGTTTATTTTTGTGCGTCTTATATCTGTTAAACCGTTTCCGCGTATTGCTTTTGAGAAATGTTCCATAACTCGTTCAGCTACGCAGTTTATTCTTGAAATTTTCATCGGTTTGAGATCCCCAAAGCTGGGTTTATTATTTAGCGGATATATTGCATATATAACCGCAGTAACAGGATACTCCCGTTCATAATATGGTTTATCGATACCGGTCAATATTCCCGGCTTGGATTTATTATTTAATGTAACAGTATTATTTCCAGTATGAAGCCGTATAGGTTCGCGTTTGTCATGAATAATCCAAGTATCATCATCTGTCTGAACAATAAATTTTACTAGAATAATATATCTCTGCGCGTCAAGATAGTTAAGAATATTTTTACCTCGCTCTTCACTCATTCTAGCATCGACAACAACACCGCTGGTGTCGTTCATAATCCTGAATGTCGACCAAGTATGAGCCGCACCATCGTTGCGAAATTCTTTTTTACTCTCACGGATACGATCGGTTATATCACTATTTATCAAAGCCAGATCTTGCATCGAAAAATTAAATTTAGATTTTGGTAATTTGTCAAGATCAAATCTTGCGGTGGAAGGTTCGATTGTGGATAATCTCTCAAATTCCTCCATACTATATTTAAAGCGAATATATATGTTTAATTAAACTTTAATTATATATATATAATGATTCAAACAAACAACCGATGCCGATGACTTATGAATGGATTTTCAACTCCTTGTAATAAATCATGCGTGAATGAATTCTGTGGCCAACACATGCAAAGCTATCATAGAGGTAGTCTAGGACCAAAACCGTGTTTACGATGCGGTGTTGGAGTAAGAGGAGAAACACGGTTATGTGTAGCGTGTGGTGGTAAAAGATACAGAGAACTAAAACGATATTACGATAAGAAATCGTCAGGTGAGTCTCCGTTAAAAACCGCTGAAGACTATCTGGCTAGATTTCAAGATTATCATTTAGACAAATAATATTATATATAAAAATTAATTTTGTAAAACATCCAATATTTAAAAATTATGAAGCTTCTCGTGATGGTGTAATCAGAAACTGCAGATTGAAAACCCCAGTCGGTTCTGACAATGGTATTGGTTATCTCAAATTCCGTGCTGGAAAAAATATATATTATTACTCTCATAAATTCGTATTTGAATGTTTTCATGGGATCATCGAAGAAGGACTTGTAATTAATCATATTGACGGTAATAGACAAAATAACTCTTTATGTAATCTTGAAGTTGTTACACAGAGTCAGAATTTAAAATTCGGAAGAGTTGGTTACAATGATAAGACTCCTAGGTCGATTATATCTACAAATACAGATACTGGTCAAGAAATAATTTTCCCATCAACGAATGCGGTTGGTAAATATTTCGGCATTTGCCGTGCTTCAATATATTATGTTGCAAATAATACTACTAAATCGGCGTTTTCGAAAAAATTCAAACAAAGAATTACATTCCGGTATATAAAATAAAGAGAGATAAATCCTACATTACTGATACAGCAGTCAAGTAGTTATCTCCCTTTTTTTGTTATTGCTTATACATATTCAGTGATAAGAATCCGTCCCCATCGTTGATAGAGTAATTGAGCAGCTTGGTACTACAGTCTAATGGTAATACTTAAACATCTCTCCAGTCCAGACATCTCAACGCTGTGGAAGTATTAATTGCAGAAAATATATATATCAAACAGAACATAAAAACCTCAGCCGTGATATTATATTGTACACATATAGATCGCAGCAGACGACACTATACTAAATGAATCCACGCAGTTCTGCAGCAGGCGGAATACGCTAGAATAATATCGATCCATGCATTCATTGTTAGATATGTCTGCCTTGACTGTATGAAGAAGCTTGAAAATACAGTATTTTCACAAAACAGAAACTGCAGAAATATATAAAATTGCAGAATTTATTCAGAATCAGAATATTATTTCAGTGTCCGTGACATTGTCACTGATGACTTCGTCACTGGTGAGACAGTGTGAATATTTATATATTTAAATTTAACTGTAATTCATAACAGCTCCGATAACCGTGTGGTTAAGGCGTTTGCGTGCAGATCCACTAGTTTAGACTCTCTTCGTGTTCGAGTCTCCAAAAATGCTAAAAATATATTATCTTGCATTCGGCGACAGATGCTATTATAATTGGGGGCGCAAGCAAGCCCCATGAGATTTCATGCACCCTCACCATGTTGAACAAAGTGGCGAATGCAGTTTTGCATTTACCCTGGGGGTTTGATTTTTTTTGGGGGGGGGGGTTACATGAAATCGCAATGCCTAGACAGCCCTCTGAATTCCTAATATTTCGTATCGCACATTAGGAATTCGCTGGGAGGGTGTGTCTATGCGCTTGCGTCCCCAAAATAAACAGCAGGGTGATGTGAAGTCGTCTCAATAAGGTGCCTGTGGACCATAAGACAGGTCTTAACCGATGAAAGAGTGCCCCCTGGGCTTAAGGCCCCAACAAGGGACTCTTAGGACCTTATTGATAAAGGCTTTACCGGCAAAAGGGATCCAGTGGAATGGGAGACTGAGCGTCATAGCTGCTGTTTATTTTTGAATTTATAAAATATATATTTTTATTTTTATGTGATTCAGAAATATTTTATTTTTATTTAAGCAAATAATTTATAATATATAAAATAATGAATCACGAAAACATCACATCAATTATTTCTGCTATTAAGAAATTACAACACAGCGGCGTGAAAATATCTGACCAACTTGATCCTGAAAAAAAAATGAGTGATTTTGAATCATTACAATTTCGTAGGTCAGAAAATAAATACACCTTGCCCGCCGATTATCGATTCATAAAGATAATTCAGCAGGCGATGTTACGATCGCTGGCGGCAATCACGGATACGCAGGTGAAATTATTTGTGCCGTTATCACGGGCCATCGAGCGGGTTAGGTTAGAATTATCTCACGAATACGAAACGAAAAGGCTCGTACACGCTCGTTTAAAACAGCTGAAAGATATCATGGCGATGACTGAGTTGATAAACGAAGACGCGGAAAAATTACTGGCTAAAGATAAAGATGGTGACTTCGTCACTGAGTGTGACTGTAGTGATTGCGTCACTAGTGACTGCGTCACCAGTGACAACGTCACCAATGACGAAGTCATCAGTGACAACGACGACGACGACGAAGGTAGAATACCCACTTGTAAAGTTGTCCCAGCTGATTTTAAACCGTAAAAAAATAATTGTTTTATCATCGTTGTGGAAATTATACATTTTCATATATAATTATTAATGATATGTATAATTTCCACAACCATCATACAAACCTCAGATCAATGAAATAACCGTTGTATCACGGCCCATTGTCTCATGAAACAAAAAAAAATATTTTATCTTTGACGTTCTTTTTGAAATTTTTTTTTGCTTGGTGTTTTCTACGAGCGTACATACAGGTTTATATCCAGCGACTCCGACCTAAGATCGAGCAAGTGGCCATTTTGGTCAGTAAGTTTGAAATTTATCCGTGATAAGAGACGACTGTGACATTTCAGATAAACAACGTTGATTGGTTCTGATACAATCAAATAACCTGGAGGGACTTGAGGTGTAAATGAGTAGAGAATGTATCCCTGCTGGGCCTGATTGGATTTATCAGTGTCCACTTGATAACTGCCGTCGACGGCATCACGTACTAGATTGACAGCGATCGTTGATGTGATATTGACGATACCCGGTGAAACATGACGGCCGGGCCGAAGTAAAAATGGACCTTGTATCATCGTTGTTGAAATTATACACATTTCATATATTATGTATAATTTCAACAACGATCATACAGGCCATAGATCAATGAAATAATCATTGTACGGGCCGCGGCACAATATTATTTTTGATCAGGAATTCCTCAACGGTGGGCGGGTTTTCTTTAATGATGTGATATTTAGGGCGTCTCTGTTTGTAATAAATTAATAACGCCCTATAATTGTTGCCGCCGCATTTTTCACATAAATTAATTTTGCTCCGTACACCGTTGCCACATCCTAAACACGGATTAATTCCTGGCAATCCTCTTCTTCTTATCATGTCGCTGTGATAGCCGCAGTATTCGCTGCGGCATCGTTTGCCGCATCGTTGCGTCGATCCCTGAAATAACCACAGACAGTAATTGGTCCCCATTTGAAATGACATTATTATACTATTGGCATAATTCATCTTTTTAATTAAACATAAAGACTTACGAGATAAATAATATATAATGCTTGAAAAGAGAACGCTCCACGAAAATGTGAATGATATATCATCGACCGTACGCGATCATGATATATGTGACAATAAAGTTCTAAATGATCATGTCTATGACATTTTATGCTGGTTAGACAACTGTCCACGGGCCGATCCTAATCTATTTTGTTATGAACCGCGGCCTGTCGAACAAACATCGCAGGACAAACTAACCGAAGTTGCCAAATTCAGTTATTGGCACTTGTACGACTATTATTCGTTGTTCGATGAACCCGTTTGGCATCCAAAGAAGGAATTCGCCATTAATAATTTTGCTATGATTGGCTGTTTTCATAGAAAATCCGCACAAGGTATCATTGTTCAACATTTTGATAAATTTTACGTGTTTACGGGCGATGATTGTTTCGACAAATTCGCCGATAGATTCATCGGCCAATCGTCCGTTACAGAAATAATTCCAAAATTCAGATTAAGATATCCAGTATTTGATCTTGATACGAAATTCATTCGTGAAAAATTAACATACCGTCACAGAGAAACCGAGTTTAGATTCACCACGGAAAAGATCAATATTAATGATATTATTGATTATTTCTCAGCATTATGTAATTGTCCGCGCGATCGTGTATTTGTGTTTGAAACAAATAGTGGTTATCACGTTCTTTGCAAATGTGGCCCTGTAACATTTTATCAGCAACAAGAATTAACCGATCGTGCCTCTAAAGATAAATCCTTGGAATGGTGCATTGATAATCAAGCGGGTCTACACAGTATTAAGTTGGCCGGGACAAGATCACATAAACCTGGCAAAGACACTTTGTGTAAACGATTAATATCTCACAGCAACATTTATTCAGCGTCTGAATTACTAACATGTCCTTGTTCGATTCAACCTAAATACGTACGTGTCAACGATGACGATGATGCCGACGACAACGTCATTATTGGTTGTGATGAAATTTCCACAGAAGATATTGAACGAATTTCCCTTGCATTAACGGATGAACCTAATCAGTTACTGACTGTCGTAAATGTTTCTCAGAATCTATTTAAGATATCGCGTCGTCCCGGCCATTATTGCAATATTTGCTAGCGACAACACGGTTACGATGTCATCCACAATTACATTGAGCCTAAATGTGATAACTACCTTGTATTTGTCAATGATGATCATTATTCGATATGTTGTCAATGATCGACTGGAAAACAAATAACGCTACCTATTGACGGTGACACCGTAGAAGAACAACTTAACAAAATCATCGCTGGGACATCAAGTAATGCTGAGCTTGTACAAGTGGCCGAACAATTACCGAAAGATCAAGGAAAAAGAATCCTGAACAACAAATATTTGAGATATTTAATATCTGTCTGTCGCAAAAATCACTGTCCTGGTTATCTTCGCGAACGAAATCCCGATTATTCATATACTGCACTGTCCCAACATGAAAGTGGACCAGGTTATATGATAATTCCCGACGAAGATTATTTGGATGTTTCTGCATATGGTATGGGAAAGTCTGAAGCGGCGTGGAGGTCGATAAAAGAACACCAATCCGTGGTTAATATTAGCTACAGAAAAACATTTACAGGAAAGTAAAGGCCGAATATAATATTGAATCTTACGCTGATATCACCGGCGATATCATTTTCAATCCGGGCCACAAACGGCGCGTTGTTGTACAGTGGGAATCTCTTCACCGAATAAAAGGTGTTCCTGACGTGGTATTTGTAGATGAATGGCATGGTATTCAACGACAACAATTTGGTTCAGTAAAGTATAGCCGTGAACGCTGGACTAAATTTGCTGGATTAGTAATTGCTTGTAAACGATTAATTGTTCTCGACGCCGATGCCAACCATGATGATACAATATTATTCCGCGACAAATTAGGACGGCCTGATATGAAATTCTTTATTAACGATTATAAGCCCGATCATGGAAAGAAATTCATCATTGAGACATCACATAAAAGTAATCTCGATAAATTTGTAGAAGCGCTGAACCGTTGTAAAGTTACCGGTGAAAAGAGTGCGGTTTTCACTCATAATAAACACCATACAGACGTGGAAAGGTTAGCTAAACTAGCGCAATACCATCTAACCCGTGTTAGGTACTATCATGCTGATACTGATCCGGCCCAAAAGAAGTTGGATTTCAGCAATATCGATATTGCATACGACAGCATTGACGTTGTTATTACCAACCACACTGTTGAGGCCGGTATTAGTATCGTTGATGAAAGATTCACTACGATGTTCTTGTTTTCTGACGAAGTAGGATTGGTCGAAGCAACTAAACAGGCTGTTCACCGATTTCGTTGCGTCAAAGAAATTCACTATTCAACGACAAGAAAACAATGCGATTGTAAACTACCGTTGACCCGTGAAGATGTTGGAAAAATAATCATAGATCGTGAAAATTGCATTGACGATGAAAGAATGAAACTAAACAGGTGTCCAAACGCTGATGAATTACAATCCAGCTATGGATTTGCTTTTATTAGCTACATAATCGACGAGAATAATTCCAAAATGTACTTTACTCCGCGGCTAATAAATGCAATGGCAAGTGCCTGATATGAGATTGTAGAACAACCGCCGGACGATTACAATACATGGTGCCGCAAAAACAACGTGAAATTCCCATCAAAATAACGACATTAAGAATAATCCGGCGGTTGATGAATTTCTGAAGACGTCTGTTGGTGTGCGCATAAGACAAGCAAAATCTAATGTTGTAGAATCTGAAAATCCTAGATATTATAAATACAATCCCGATGATAAGTTAGAACCGTACGAGGCGAAGAAATCGTTTCTCGATCACATGTTCCAATGCGATGTTGGTAAACTGCCGCAAAATCGCGTTGAAAAGTTATATAAAGACGCGCCACGATTACGAAGATGTCACGAAACAATCCTTGATAAGTTCGACGGCGACAGTAGCAATATCATCGACAGTAAGAAATATCGTTCTGATAAGATCAGTCCAAGAGAAAAGTTAACCGCGGTTAGAAATGTGTTAGATGTGTTGCATTTACCAGATGTTGTTTCTGAAAGATTATCAACAACAACAGCGATAACAGCGCCAGTATCAGGATTAGAATTACGAGGTCACATCAATGATATGATCGCGGACAAAGAAAGATTATCATCGTATAACGAATTACTGTCGAACTAGTCCAGTATATTTCCTGAAACGAGACTACAAACAAAAAAATTAACAGTAACAAGCATCATTGAGAAAATAAAATTGATTTATAAAGGTTACGGGGCAACATTAACAGCAAATGATAAAATCAATACTTCAAGATCAGACTACACGTTAACATATCCTGTGTGGCCGAAATCAGATTTCGCTGATGATCCTCGCTGGAGAAATTGTTTCAACGACAGCCAAGGATTTCATGGCGGTAATGATATAAATGCTGTTGACGATCAAAGTGTAATGTTAAAGTTTCATATATGGAGTGCCAATAATTGGTTTAGCAGGTACGACGAAGAATATTCGGATCAGTAAAATAATTACTCTATCGTTGTTGTTGAAATTATACATTTCATTAATAAATATATGAAATATGTATAATTTCAACAACCATCATACAGGTCTCAGAGCGGTGAAATAATCACTACAATCACGGCCCGTGGGATAAATTGTATTTAGTGGCTCCATCTGTAGATGATCAGCGATGCTATGAAGTACTTAAAGATTTTAATGAAAATGCAAAATTGTTAAATGAAGACAGTGACGTTATTGACTTTATAACTGATATTGATGAAGCGCCATCTGTAGATGACCTCAGGGCCCCTGGCCCCCATGGAAGTATTAATAATTTAGTAGTATACGATGATGTCATGCTGGACAAACAATCAAATCCAGCTAGGATATTTTCCAGAGGCAGGCATAAAAATACAGACGTGATTTATGTTACACAGCGTTATACACAGATTCCAAAAGTGATCAGGGATAATTGCAATATTTTAGTTGTGTTTAACGGAGTTTATAATCATACGCTGCAAAATATTTATTATACTTGGTGTTCAGGGGACATAGACATGATTAAGTTCAAACACTTTTTTTCAAAAGCACAAGCTACCCCATTTGGTTTTATAACAATAAATTTACATGATCCGAGGTCAAGATATCGTAACGGACTTAATACAATAGTTGGATAAAAAACTACAGCAGCAGGGAGGGTGGGCTAACAAAAATTGCGTGCACGATTACATAAACGATCACTCACAAAATTTTATAAACACGAATGTCAACGGCGAAGTAACAGCGCGAACTAACCACCGGTGATCTCATCACGTGTGATCTCATCACTGGTGTTATACGGAAAGTTAGAGGTTTCAGTTTGACGTTATTGACCTTTTTTTTTTTTTATTTTTTTTCGTGTGAAATCTTTGTTTTAGATATGTTTGCTCGAATCCAATTTGTAGGGTTCACCCTCCTTGCTGCTATATTTCAGCCATACAATCAAAATTAAATTATGCAATAATAATACCTATCTGCTCTTTAAAGGGGAATTCCTTTTCTTTAAAATTCTAACCCTATGCAAAATATGAAACTAGAGCGCCACCATAGCAGAGATCGACGACGCGTCATGTAAATGTGTTATGCGTATCACATTATACACACAAGTGAAAGTGTAGGAGAAACAATCGATAAAGCTATAGGAAAATGACATCTCAGGAGCTAGATTTGTTCTGAAATATAGATTGGGTCGGCATGACGTCACAAGCTGAGCGACCTACTTTCCCCCATCTTGCGGAGATGAAAACAATTGCTTAGTAACAGTACAGTAGCGTTAGTTATGTTCGATATTGCAAACGATTTTAGTTTACCTATATTTTATTTATTATTTCTGTTTTCTGTTCAGAAGTGCTGCATAGTCTTCTGTACAAGCAGAATATAAAACCATGAATATGTGTCTGTGGAATATTGTTATAGACGTAATATATTTTAGGTTGGTAAGGGTGGCAGTGGTGTGTACATGTCACGTACATGTTTACACAACAATATACGGCAATAAGTGTCAAGACAGTTTGAAGACTGTGTTTGTTATATAGTTTGTATATTGTATACTTTTCATTTATAAAATGACAAATATAAATGCAATGATCATAAGATCAGTTGGCCATTTTTGCAATGTCTTATGGTTACAAAGAAACGCTGGATAGCGATGCTAATGCACGATATTTACAGGAACTTAAAAAGTTGTGGAGATTAATGATTGTCCTTATAACTTTCTAGCAGATATTTGGGTAAACAACCCAACAAAATGGCCTTTAGTGACATGGCCTGATGTTTGCAACTATCTTACAGATACACCTGGTAAGTTGTTTTTTTTTTAAACAAAATATTTTGTTGAAGTAATTGTACACTTTTTTCTTAAACCCATTTTTCTTTAATTAAACTACATATCAAAATCTGAAATTTTCAGTCGGTATTACCTGTGATCCTAATTATTTTGTAAAGTTCTCATTAATTTATATTTTTCCATTATTATTATTATTCTTTAATTGTCCTGTTAAACCTTGATTAATAAGCACTAAAAGTTGTGTATATTTCAACCTATGTGCATTTATCCACACTGCATTTATAATAATTATTTTCGTTTGTGTATGATGGTTTGAGCACCCAACACTGCAAATCTTAGGTATATCTTAAACTGTTGTATAAATGTCTCCCACATGTTACTGAAGTCACTAGAACAATGGCAGTTGTTTTCAGCTTGGT
This sequence comes from Megalonaias nervosa, assembly GCA_016617855.1. Taxonomy (NCBI): domain Eukaryota; kingdom Metazoa; phylum Mollusca; class Bivalvia; order Unionida; family Unionidae; genus Megalonaias; species Megalonaias nervosa. Next base: position 96,477 of record JAECUM010001167.1, read on the forward strand.
GGTCGTAACTATGCACTGAAAATGCCTGGATGTGAAAAAGTGCCTGGATTCCCGATCCAACCTATCAGAACATTCAGTTTGTGAGTTGAAGCGTAGGCTTGGATGTCATGGATTGGCAGTTGCTGGAAAAAAAAGAAGCCAGAATTAGTCAAAATGTAAGTTGATTCTGCCTTGTGATACCTTAATGATTACTGTACTGTACAGTAATGTTATTACGAGTTTGTTATTGTAACGTTCTTTTCAGGCAAATAACAATCTGCCATCTTTAAATAACCATTTTCACTGCACGAACAGCAAACTAAAACTCTTCAAGTCCATGTCGACTTCTGTATGTAGTATATTTTGCCATTTACCATTTTCAACAGAGCAGATCTTCAACTTCAGGATATTGTGCGAGAAATACATCCAGTACCAGCAAGATCTGTACCACATCTTTGTGGATTTCAAGAAGGCATTTGACAGGGTATGGCAAGCAGCCTTGTGGGCGACCATGAGACTGTACAACATCAATGCCAACCTCACGACAGTAATAGAGCACCTCTATGACAAGGCCACCAGTGCAGTATACTTCAACGGCAGCATAGGGGACTGGTTCAGACAAGGCTGTCTGCTCTCTCCCACACTAGTCAACATCGGAGGCAGAACAGTCACCAACTTATGTTTTGCTGATGAAATTGATGGACTAGCCGGAAATGAGCAAGAGCTAGCTAGCTTAGTAGGGAGCCTCGACAAAACCTCTGAAGCCTATGGCATGGAAATTAGTGCAGAGAAGACCTAACTGATGAGCAACAACACCAAGGGCATCAGTACTGACATCAGGGTCAAAGCTACGAAGCTAGAAACAGTCCACAGCTTTAAGTATTTGGGGGCAATTTTAACAGATGAAGGATCAAAGCCTGAAGTACTCTCCAGGATTGTGCAGACAACAGCAGCACTGACAAAACTGAAGCCCATCTGGAATGACAAGAACATCGCACTCAGTTCAAAGGTCAGACTGATCCACTCACTGGTGATCTCCATATTTCTCTACACCTTTGAATCATGCACCATAACAGCTGACTTTGAGAAAAGGATACAGGCCACAGAGATGAGATGCTTCCAAAAGATCCTTGGTGCCTCATACAAAGACCGTGTCACCAATGAAGAAATACAGCAGAGGATAAAACAAGCCTTTGGGCCTTACGAAGACCTCCTGACCATATTGAAAAAATATAAACTGCAGTGGTATGGGCATGTCTCATGATTATCAGAACTTGCCAAGGCAATCCTGCAAGGCACTGTACAAGGAAGAAGAAAGAGAGGCAGGCAGAGAAAGAGGTGGAAGACAACATTCAAGAGGAATGGAGGAAGCTGGTTGTTCGGTCTTGTGCGGTGCCCCAATGGCCTACCAGACTACAGGACTGATGATGATGATTTTCTCATGTGGGTGGGGAAGCTTGCAAGGATAAGTGTCACAGTGTCTGTGATTAATTACTGTACTAATATTATGGGGTTACTCGATTAGATACTTGTAATTTTCATAAAATATTTTATCACAATATACAGTATTGTTCATAAATATACAAACATACAGAAATATGTACATGTAAGTAAACAATAAACAAGGACATCAATAATTACAAGGATGTATGCAATTATCCATCTTATTGCACACACAGATGGTATTACAGTAATTATTAAGAAGTTCTAATATGCAATTTTGTTACTGCACACATTTGTTATTGTTCTTGAGTAAATTTACATTGTGCATTAATACTTGAAAACAGTTTTATTTTTATTTTAGGTGTTTGCAGTGTATAGAATCAAACAAACCAGTTATTCATGTTGATGGAAGAAAATGGTATGAACACAAAGTGAGCGAGCTGTTATCTTCTGTCAGAACCAGTAAGTCTACAGAAACTCTATCTTTTCTTCCTACAAGCACTTGGAATAGTTTCCCATCTGTTACTATTCCAAAAGGATTTTGTTACGGGAGAATTTATGAACACATATCAACTGCAAAGGTGTACACATTTAACTCTGCCTTTGAATGTGAATGTGAGGACAACTTGACTGACTTTAGCATATCAAGACCTATGTTGAAAGGTCGACAATATTTTAAAAGTGGCCATGTGAATAACTTGCAAGATAATTATAAAGATGACCATTATTTCTTAAAATCATCTGTAATGGCATCATACATGCAGCAAGTTGTGTATCATGTATCAGTGACTCTAGCAACCTCTCAGGAAAACTAAAGGATGCATCTTGCGACTGTGAAGCTTCCTCTATGGGCAGATGCAATCATATTGCTTCTTTACTTTTTGCCTTGGAAGATTATATTCTTCAGTTTGGATATAAGCCATTTGCATCTACCAGCAAACTTTGTACAATGAATGTTGGGAAGAAGACTAAATGAGAGCCACAATCATGCCATTCAGCATCATACAGCAGGAAATTAAAAGCAGATAGATTTAGAAACTATGATCCATTATGTGACACTGAAACTTTATTGCTACATTACCCATTTCAGGTTCAGACAGCATGTTCAGCCAAATATTAGAGACAGACTACCCTGATTATGAAGTTGACATGGAGGTATTAAAGGATAGAGTCTGCGTTACAATTAATACAGTTTGACAAAAACAGTCCCCATTGAAGTACCAAATACACAAGATCAGACAGAGTCAGAAATGTGGCACAGTAGTAGATTCTGTAGAATAACTGCTTCTGTAGCAAAAGATGTAGCAGTTGTCCACAGTAAAAGAGGGGAATATAGAAATCTATGGGGCAAAAAATTACCAGAATTAAGAAGTTTAAAATATGGAAGACAAAATGAAGAGAAAGCTTTTCAAGAGTACATGGCTGAAAATACTGGAAATGATGCTACGATACAAAAAAAGTGTCGTTTGGATCAATCCTGTGTCCAAAACATTGATGTAGTCCCGATGGCCTTGTCTACAATCAAAACAACAGACTAATAGGACGTGTAATTGAGATAAAATGTAGCAGGAAAAGATCCATTATGTGTAGATGAACTTGATGAAAGAAACAATTTTTGTTATAATGTTATAAATGGTAGGCCATTTTTAAAGAAATCACATAAATGTTACTACCAGGTACAGATGCAGATTGCACTTTGTGAAGTAGACTTTTGTGACTATCATTTGGTTCTCAGAAAGAATGATTGTTGAAAGAATATTGCCCGATTTTGAATTTTGGAAAGATTTCTGTTCAGAATTGATAAACTTTCATCATAAACTTTCATCATAATACCCCGATGCTAGAATATATTGAAATGAGAATCCCCAGGTGACTTATGCGAGTTGATACTCAGATTTAGGATGCGAAACACTGTGTTTATATTGGTGCTCCACATTTTAAATTTAACTTGTATTAATTGAGAAAGTGGGGCGACAAAAACATACAAATACTGAATGAACAATTTTACAATGACTTGTTTTATTTATAGTGGGTCTATGTATTATAGTTTGCTGTCAGTTGTTCATCTTTATGATTATTCATAAGAAAATAAGGTTCTTGATAATGTAGGATGTGTAAGGAAATACAAAACAATGGTATGGAACTGCATTTTAATTGCTGCTTTTATCTTACAGCCTTCAACAATGGAAAATTTATATCCATAGTGTACAAAAACTTAAAGCTATGTGGCAAGATGCTACATATTTACGTATGTATAAATGACAGAAGAATGATATAATGAAGTAATTGTCATAAAATTCTGTTTTGATTTAGTCTATATTGAATACATAATTCATGTTCTTAAAACATTTTGATGAGTTAATGTATATGTATCATTTCAAAATAATTAAGTTATATATCCTTTTAGTTATAATACACTTGTACACACAAGAAGTTTTAAAACTGATGATGACATAGAAATGTTTATCATTTAGTAAATAACATGCTCTCCTGAAATATCCATGAATCATTTTACTTTTAGATAAATTATCAAACTAAAATCTGTTGGTGATGCAAGTTTTGTCTTTTTTTTAAGGAAGTTTTCTCCGTTTTTGGAATCATTGTTTATGATTCTCCTTTCTATTTTATTGGCAACCACATCACTGCAGTAGTAGGTAGTTTGTGTCCAAGCATCACAAACGGGTTGCTCTATACATAATGGCCTCTTCTTGTATCAAAACAAATCAGAAGACATAAGTAATTATGTTACATGTCACACTTGAATTTTGAATGTGTGAGATTTATAAGTTTGTTTACTCATGTTTTTATTTTTACCCTTAAAAAGAAATATCTGAATAAAGGTTCCTACATATTAAATAAGCTGCCATTTACCTTTGGGTCTAGACGATCTGGTGTCTTGGTGTTTGGGAGAATTTCAGAATCTAAAGAATTTGGAAGTGGTGGATTGTATTGTAAAGACACAATTATCTCTGCCGCTTACATTAGTAACTTTTAAGATACATTTGTGGCCCGTGGTGTTGGTACCTTTCTTTTCTAGAAAATCACTCAACCTGAAAAATTTGAACATTAAACATTGTCTTACTATGTAAGATATAAACTGCAAATTTTGGTAATACATAAATCAAGCCCAATGGGCCCCATTACTAGTTTATTTTTTTTTGTATAGAAAAACTTTGTACAGTTTTGAATATCAAGACTGTAGTAATCAAACATTATTTAGACATTTGCAAGATAGCATTTGAAAATATATTGCAAAGATTGTTTTTCTTCTTCTGATATCTGAGTTGATGGCAGGACCCTAAGCCCACCCCCACCCCCTGCACTGAGCAGGCCTGTATATAATTCTGAAGTATACAAATGAGTGAGGAGGCAGGTCTCCATAAAAATCTATATAACTGGTCAGTTCTAAACTATGCTATAAAGTTACTCAGTTCAATAAATCTTCTGTGTATTTTCTTATTTCTGTCGAATATTTTGTCTTGTCTGTGTGTGTATACTCTTTAAAGTTTGAGCTCTTGTGTGCATTTTTTAAAAATTTATTTATTTATTTATTTATCTAGACCCACTCTGTTTCATTCTTGGATTTGCCCCTGTGTCACGGAACTGAAAGGATTTGCGTTACCAGCACATCTATTGATTAAAAACATCCCCCACCCCCAATGTTAATCGAAGATGTTCTAGTTTCTATATAGATGTAAAATGACGAACTTGATTTGGCGTAAGCGTTGCTGGGATACGGTTGGGATGATTTGTCATTGGTCCATTCCCACCTACAAAATGTTTGCTGCAGATATATGTCCATCTTGTGATTTTGTCAGTGGTAAAATTTTCCCTTCCACAGGCACACACCCAACACTGGCACTTCTCGAGATTTTTTTTTCAGTTTTGGAATGGAATCGAAAATAAACATGCCATATGTTCACGATCTGAAGATCTATCGCTGTTACAAAGTCCAAAGCAACAATGTCTTGTAGCACTGTGATTTTTTTCACTTTTCAGGCACAGATGCAATATCTTCAGCATGTTCCACCATTTATATTGTAGTACAAAAGCTGTTTATTTGTCCTACATTCTGCAGCTGAGTCTGCAAGCTATAAAGAAGCAAGCAATTTTTAGCAATTAACAGTGCCAGTCGATCTCTGAAAATGAGTAAATGAACATTCATGACCCATGTGACTTGTACTATAGATATGCTCCTACTTAAAATGAGACATAATGTGGTCTGTCTGAATTTTTATATTTTTTAAATAGCAGAAAGATTTGTGCTAATAATGTGCCTTTTATTTTTGCAGGCTAAGATTTGGATGGAAAATTAAAACAATGAACCAAGCTTTGTAATGTTTTATTTTTCCAGGCCAAGCAAGTCAAGATCAGTACCACAAATTAAATTTTTTAGTTAGTGGTTATGTTAGGATTCTGTTTAATGTCATACATTTAGTGGGCTAATATATGTCAGTCAGTTACATCATCTTTTAAAATTTGTGTGTAAAACCCAAATTCCATGACATGAGTGTCATACCTGGCAAATTTGTTTTTCTTTATTATGAGCCCGCATCTCATTGAAGGCTCACAAAGGTTGGCATCTAAATGCTATAACATTCCTAATGAATTGCAGTGAGTAAATCTGAGTACCCCCATCCCACAAAAAAAGCATGCACACAAGTATGGATATATTAAAAGTTAATATGTGTTTTAAGAGTGAAAATATAAATGCATAATAATTATCTTAAGTTTTAATTTTTATATTGTAGTTTTCACAGGTTACATATTTTGTACACTATGTTAATAGTAATAGTACTTCTAATTTTCATAGAGGGTAAGTCATTCAGTCAAGACTACTCAGCTTTGGAGTGATAATACACAGAAAGTGTACATGATATTCATTTTTGTGTTGAGATATTCTATGTAAACAGTCTAAACATTATACTGAATGCATAAAAAGGATAAAATTACGCATTTGAGGAAAACATACTTTCTATCATTATTGATGCTTACATAGGAGACATTTTGTTGGAAATAACATAAATTATATTAAACTGATTTTCTTTTTCAGTTATCAAAGGTATATCTTGGGTTAAAAATACTGTGAGATAGAGCCAACAAATACCCTATAAATTGCATTCATTTTTTAATTATATTAGCACCATTTGGAAGGCATTGGTTTATCATAAACTACAACATATACACTGTTTTCAGGATCGTCCAACATGAAGCAGTTCATAGAGGATAGAATGGTGCAAAGTAAGTTTGTTGAGGCCTGCAAAAAGCCCATTGAAGTTGAAGCACCTTAAAAGCTTAAAGGTAATGTGTCTTAAATACCTTTCGAACTGTAGATTCTGTACTAGACATACAAATTATTATGCTCATAAATGAAAGAGAAATACAGTGTTCCCCTCTCCAGATATGCCACCCACCATCACCAGCGGCCACCTCCTTTACAAGGCCAGTTTTCTCAGCAGTGAAGATTTTGTGTACAAAAATACCCCTCTGATGTAGGATGTAGTCATCATTTTAGGCACAATTTATACCTCACATGCAGCCAAATTTTATTTCAATGTGTCCAGAACCAATACTTAATTCATAAAGTAAGGTAAGTAATCCAATTATAGTTGCTGATGTTTTTCCCAATTTCAGGTTCTCATACATGAAAGAAGTGTTGGCCAAACTACATCATTAACATGTACCAGTAATGGTTATTGTTATATAATTATATCATTATCTATAAACATATACATTTACAGGAACTGGTTCAGCAATGTTGTGATAAAATATTTGGCTTACACAGCTATGGAGATTTTTGCTTTGATGATTATAACTGGATGTAATTGTCAAGATCATAACATGGTCAGCTTAGGCTATGTGTAGATTTTGTGGATTCACGCAAGAAGAGAAATTAACCTTAAAGAAAACAGGGTACCCGAGAAAGACCAAAAAGTCATGTGACAATACATGTATACTTCCTATATAAATAAGGCATATCATCTATTCTTCAAAAGATTCATTTGTACGGTTAAATTGTGGTACTGTACAGTTAGAAACATAGAAATAAATCATCACAAAACTTGTACATTTCATCATGTAAACAGAAAAGCAATACTTTAAGAGAAAACATTGAAGTTATTTGACTCTACAACAATCGGGAGAGTTTGAACGTTTTTGTTGAAGAATTGAGAACATTTGATATATTGGAAAGACTCAAATAAACAGCATTGTACCAGGTAAGGTTATTAAGCAGTAGTGAGTACAAGGAAGTAAATGGGAAGAGAGTAAATGGAAAGAGAAGGATTCTAAATGCCAGTTGATGTTTTTACCAAGATTTACATGGCGTTTATGAATGGTTTTGTAATGTACATGCAAGCAATACTCCACTTGAATATCATGCTTAAGAATTAACAGCTATTTATGCATGTATGGTTGAAATAAGTCTGTTCTTATGACAAGAAGAACATTTTAATACTTAATTTTACTTTGAAATAAAGATATTAAATACACTGAAATTACATATAGCTTTTTTACTAAATACACATATCACAAAATAATATAGTCCCTTTCTGTAAAGGCCACCTCCCTTACACAGTCAGTTTTCTGGTGCAGAATGGGTGCCTGTATAAGAGTGGGACTACTGTACAATCAAAACTGTCTTCAGATATCATTTAATTTCTTAAATTGACTGATCCCAATGGAATTTAACAGATTATTTGCAAAAGTTGATACATGTATGAAAACCTATGTCTAACCTGGCATGTATGCCATATTTCTAAACTTAAAAATTTATCACATTAATCTTGGCATTAATAATTCTGTTACCTGCATTTTGATGGAACAGTAATCTGTTTGTTAAAATTATGTTCCATTATCTTTATTCTTGTTCTTATTGTATTAAAAATGATTTAAATTTTAAAGTACAGCATTCAAATGTTTGAAATTTCTTACACTGCAAACTGCATTTAAAATGTAGGCATTACGAGAAAATAACTTGTCACTATTTACTGAGTGTAAGGTGAAATGATCTTAAATAATATCACACTTTCATTGAGACAAGTCTTCATAAGATTAAATTTAGAGCAGTTGAAGGATTTTTGTACCACCAAAGCATTATATATTTTTTTGAATTATCATTTTTTGGGTTTTCATTTTCATTAGTTTCATCCTCGTGAGCCGGACACATAACAGAATAGATGATCTCCATAAGCTGTCTTAGCTGACACATACACAATGGATGATCTCTGTATCCTTGCAAGCTGTTTGGTGAGAGAAGAAGGTAGGTAGAAGAATGAAAATTTTAAATTACCCATGACAATTTTGCTTGATACAAATATTTGGAGCTTTTTCATCCATTTAATTCAGGTACCTATGTTACTTGTCCATATTATTACTGGCATTGTATTTGGTTAGATATCTTCTAATGGTACATTATATCACTTTAAATCATGTGCTAATTGGCATGTAGTGGGAATTAATACAACTGGAAAATAATGTTTAGTAATTATTGATATTGAGCAGGATTTGTATAATCCGATATTGCTACTTTATTGAAACATTTTTGATAAAATTTCAGCCTGTATATGGTGGTATTTTTAATAATTGTTGTGCGCTTACACCCCCCCCCCCACATAGTGGAAGGAGGGTGAGACCACTGCTTGGTTAAGAAACACCTGGCTACCATCCACAGAAGACAAGGTGAAACCACTATTGGTTAAAGAAAGACATGGCCATTGACTGCAGAAGACACCTGACCACTGATTATGATATTTATGTAGGCAATTTGCAGGATGGATTCCATGCTACAGATATACCCCCACCCCACCCCACCCAATATCCATAGTTTTACTTGTTGTTATTGTTCATGTCTTGGGGGTTTTAGCCATTTTTCGTATTGTATGTTATACTTTACATAGCAAACCAAATTAGCCATACTGAAACAGAAGAGACCATTTTTCCCCAATTCCCTCTTGTGAGTTGATTCAAAAAATGGCGGCCAAAAACGTTCATTGAACACGAAAAAAATCCAGAAGGTTTAATTAAAAGTTTCCCCACAATTGCAGCCAGTCAGTAAGAGAATACTGCACCATAATTTCATGGTCTTATTTGGGCCAATCAGAATCATGTAAAGTCATATAATATCAAAAATATGAAACTGCACATATTATAGGAAAACTATACCAACTATGTAATAACAAAACACAATAGAATTTTTAAAAATATTTTTATCAGGTTAAAGTATGCGTGTTATTAAAAGTGATTACTCCTGTACATTTATGAATATTTTGAACTCTTCAGCAAATATATAACTTTATTGGCCTTTTCAATAATTTACTTACTTCCCTTAGATAAGGGGCACTGTCATCACTTAATCAACTTCCGGGGGCTGTGTTTATCGATTTTGATTACTCGCTACAATGAGCTATTTAAATGATGATGCTTTGGAAAGGTGTAAAATCCTGGAACTTAAATCATACCTGAGACAACATGGGCAGAATGTTAGTGGGAGAAAAGAAGAATTAGTCAAGCGAGGGAAGGGGATTAAAGCATTGGACCTATAAGATGTAAATTATGTTTCGTTAAATGATCAGCAGGGACACAATTCAAGGACAACCGAGAAACTGGTCACTCCTCTTTGTGAGAAAATGCCATCGCTGTCATCATTGAATAATTGGACGAAAGGTCTGTGTAACATTCCTAATTTTACAGACAATGATGTTTACAGTTATTTAGTTTTGACAATGAAGGCAAAGCAAAAGTTGAAGAGTGAAGTGTTTTTTCAAAACTGGCACATCCACAATGTTGAATTTAACAATGTTTCGGAGGAATGTTCACATTGTTATTTGAGATGTCAAGCGATACCGTCACTACCAAACAGCGATAAGAAGGATTATACTGTATGGGTTAGTCTGTCCAAAGTCACTGGAATTATAGGTTACTGTATTTGTATTGGAAAATGTGAACGAGTTTTTTGGATGGGTATACTGCACGACCTTGGGAGGAACAGTATGGTGCCAGAAAATAATGGACACTAATGATATTCAATCTCATTTCATGCCAATACAAAATGTTAAGATATCGTAACTGTCAGATACTTAAAATACAGCTGCCAACTTATTGTTAAATGTGATGTCCCCAATTTTTATATATACATATATATATATATAATAATTTGTCAAAGTAAAAATGAAAATATGTCAGGTTAGTAGGCGTAGGTTATGTTACTTTTTTATTAAAGATTTCATTTTAATTCTCAACATAAGAACTATGCAGAGATCAGGAAGATGTTGGCATCAGCTGCTTGGGGAATTTTTTTTCGGAATTTGGCCCAGCTTATTGTCACAATGCTGCCAAAGTTTCCTGCAAGACTGAGTAGCTTGGAGCATGATACCTGTGTTTAAGTTATTTGTTTACAGTATTATTTTATAGAAAGTAATATTTCTTGCTAAATGTTATCATTACGTGTTACAGCCGTTCCAGTGAAACATACATGGGATGCAAGGAAGTCACTTTCGGTACGTAGGAGTTAGCTGGATGCTATTTTGTTTTTTATATCATTTTCATCTGAACTTTTGAGTAATGAGAGTACTCTGGCAAAATTTATAAAAAAATTTCTCTGGGTACCATTTGTGTTTAAAAATAACAGCCCTTAATCTAGACAAGCACAATATCAGAACTAGGATAGTGTTATAATAATAGTTCTGGATTTTTTAAATGACATGTGTTGATAGCAGGTAATGCTTCTTTCAAAAAACCCAATTGCCATGCCACACATATAATCATATTCATAGGACTATGGTTTGGAAATAAGACTTCATAAAAGTCTTTGAGTTGCAAAGATTGATAGCTTAATTACTTTGTGTTTAGTTGATAGCTTAATTACTTTGTGTTTAGTTATGATTATATATAATTTTACTCTGTCATATAGCCTCTCTTCAGTGTGGTTTTTGACAGTATCATCTTCAAAGTCAGATTCAAAATGAAATATAATCTAAGCAAGATGTGTTTGAAGTTGAAGCTTTCAATTCACAACTCTTAATGGGACATATATTTTATCACAGTTTTAGGATGCTATGAAACAATATTCTAAGAAAGCAGTGGCTGTAAAACTGTAATATGATTATTGTAATTTGACATGTTTGGTAGTAAAGCTAACAAGCTGTTGTCCTTAATGTTCGATATGGTTGCTGAATTAAAAACCAATGATTGTTTTAGTGCACAAAAATCTTTTACTGGCTATAGTTTTAGGACTTAAAGGGTTCTTCCCTTACAAGTACAGTATGGTCCAGAGAGGATTAATGGAACCAATATTTGCTAAAGATATCATGTGCTAATTTTAAAGACAACTGAGGTATTTAATAAATGTATAATTTATCTAGATGTATAAATGTTTAGACACATATCAAGCAGATGAAATTTCTCTCAACATGGTTGCAACAACCATAGTATGGAGGTTAATTAGGTAACTCAAGGTCTGATAAATTCTCTTTGTATGAGAAGACACATTCATTATGTCATGCTTGTCAAAAGTTTAAAACACCTGACTGCTTCCAATAATTTTCCTTTCTATAATGATTTCATTCATTTCAGAAACGTCCATATTCCATGGTTCAGTCCAGGATAGTCTCACATTGGGAGATTGCTTATTTTCATCAATATCATACTTGTGGACAAGTGTTATGAGCCAGATGGTTGAGGTCTTTAGAATATGGGCTGCAGCACATGCAGCATTACATATTGAGCATATTTAAGAGAGGTTTGAGAAATTATACTGATGATCTTTTTGGTATTTGTTATCTTGTTTTATTGTTATTTTTATGTTTTATAATTTACTATGAATAGTAATTGTTGTTTTCTTAAATGTTGCTCAGAACATACAAAATATTCATAAAGCGTATACCTAAGGAGAATGATATTTGTTTGGAGTTTATAGGAATTTGAAGGTATACATTTTAATCCGTAATTTGATCTGCTTGCTTATATAATAACAGCATGAAGCATCTGATCATAAGTTATATATATCCTCACTGTACACTGCATCGTGAGGTGTGTATATCATCACATACATCCAGAAAATTTTATGAGCGAGATTGCTCAAAACATGCCTAATATAGACAAATGAAATTTGGTATGCCTGTTATATTCTTAGGCAAATTCAACAATTTCTACAATTTTTGTTTTGGTTTTCAACATTTCTTTCACTAATACTTTTTGGAAGTAATTCTTGTGAATACATTTTGCAAGTATTGTAAATGGCTTAATTAAATTCTGTAGACATGTTTATATACATATGTATAGGATATGACAAAATTGTCAGGCAATCACAGTGTTTGTTCTGCTTTGTGATATTTTTCATCACTTCTTTATCTTTACATGAACATCATTTAAATTATTTCAGCAGTAGAGATATTGCAGCCCTCAGAATGTCAAAACCATCTGCAGTTTGTACTGGAAGCTTGTGGCCTTTTAACAAGCCATTGTACTGAATCATGTTCACAGCAGCACTTCACTTCCTATGTCTGTGGCACATTGCATTCATTACTTTTAGTGAAGGAAACGTGTTCTTGATGCATTTTATTATCACAATGATCAATGACTAGAACTATACATTTATGTAAAGTTTTGGCAATAGATACATATGTCCTAATGTATGGTGAAGCTGGGTATATACTTGTGTGTCTCAGTTGAATTTTTGTCAGAACCATTTTTAGGGTCAAAGAAAAATTTTCAGAAATTTAAACATGCCTAATTTTTAATTTTAGAACTAAAATTCTGTTTAATTCTGTATATGCCAATTCATTATATAACCTTGTAACTTGGTATAATTATTGTTCTGCAATTCTGTTTTTCCTAATCTTTTTTCTGCTGCTTTCTTGTTAATTAAAAATGAAATATTACTAAGTATTGTGATTTGGGACACATTTTATAAGGTCCCAGAGTCTACAGGCACAATAATTCTGTAATAATTTACAATCTTTTTGTTCATATATACCTTGTAACCCCACCAAAATTTCCTTTCCTGATAAAATTAGCAGCTCAAGACAACAAGAAGCTAGTAACTTTGCCTACTATGGTTATTACAAAAGTGGCTGATCATTTTCCTTTTATGTCTTTCCATTTTATCAGTTTATGCAGCTGATGTTCACTGTGTGCCTTTTCTGTCTTTTGTTTTACATATTTTGATTATGATTAATAGCGTCACTTTTCTAATTTTAATGCTTTCAGTTTCTTTGCATTATTTGTTTTTGAATAGAATGCCTAAAGTATATTTACTTCAAAGTGTAACATAAATCTACACAATTTTTACAATCTTTACACTCTGGTTGATACAGTAAAACACTTAAAAATATAAACCAAAAGTATTTTTTGTCTTGAGAAGGTTTCCATTCACTGAGGATTTCAGAGATGTAAAGATACATATTTATATGGTATAACATGTTTAGTTTTGAGGGTTTCCACTGTATGTATAAATTAATCCTTAGTTGCACAAAAAATAGGTATAAGAGGTCAGGTGTCAAAAGTGTTTTCATTGAGACATTTTACATGTCAAATAAACTTATCATATGCGTGAAGTATATATATATATATATATCAGTTTCTAATTCTGTTGAAATTAATATTCAATAATTTGCTTTTGACATGCAGGATAACCAGTTACCTGGCATAAACTAAAGCAGTTGAATAGCATAATCATGCCTTTATTGTTGAATAGCATAGATTATCATGCCTTTATTGTTGAATAGCATTTCAAGTCTTTATTGTTGACTAGCATAGATAATCATGCCTTTATTGTTGAATGGCATTTCATGCCTTTATTGAATAGCATAGATTATCATGCCTTTATTGTTGAATAGCATAGATGATCATGCCTTTATTGTTGAATATCATAGATTATTATGCCTTTATTGTTGAATAGCATTTCACACCTTTATTGTTGAATAGCATAGATTATCATGCCTTTATTGTTGAATAGCATAGATGATCATGCCTTTATTGTTGAATAGCATTTCATGTCTTTATTGTTGAATAGCACAGATTATCATGCCTTTATTGTTGAATAGCAATGATGATCATACCTTTATTGTTGAATAGCATAGATTATCATGCCTTTATTGTTGAATAGCATAGATGATCATGCCTTTATTGTTGAATAGCATTTCATGCCTTTATTGTTGAATAGCATAGATTATCATGCCTTTATTGTTGAATAGCAATGATGATCATGCCTTTATTGTTGAATAGCATAGATTATCATGCCTTTATTGTTGAATAGCATTTCGTGCCTTAATTGTTGAATAGAATAGATGATCATGCCTTTATTGTTGAATAGCATAGATTATCATGCCTTTATTGTTGAATAGCATTTCATGCCTTAATTGTTGAATAGAATAGATGATCATGCCTTTATTGTTGAATAGCATAGATTATTATGCCTGAATGTGCAGTCAAGTGAGCATGTTTAATTGTAATTGTATAATCTTTACCATGTATGTATGTATGTATTGCTGTCAAATACTAATAACAAAACAGACTAGTCTTCAGTTAAATCATATTAAAAATTTTTTTTTTTTATCATAGGGCCCATTAAAGGGCGTTTTTTGGCAGGCTACCTGGATTAGAAGATCCAGATGCACTCAGTTAACAACCTTAAAGGGTACAATGAGTGCACTCACCTTTGTACTTGCCAGCAGCAGACCATTCCTAATTGCAATTCACATCCTGTGGATAAACAGAGCTGGGGATGAGGAGTGGCATGTTGTTCCCTTGATTTCCATCCAGGTATATCGTATGTTTATCTGTTTTGCTGTCTGTTGATGCTTTCAGTTGTAGGACTATATTTTCACAAATTACATTTTTCTGCTGTTGAAGTGTGTATTCTTTTATGTGAGCTTTACTGTCTTTCTTTGCAAATACCTCATACTTATATTATTGAGTCATAACATTGTATGCCATGTGCAAAAGTTTGTTTACACCTGCTCATCTGGAAACCAACTTTATGTTATTTTCAGTTCAGTATTACTCTGTTTTATGATTACTTGGTTTCCAAGTGACATGGTCTTATGAACAATTAAAATGAATATGTTCTATAGCATTATAAAGGTCTGTACAAATTTGTATTTTATTTTCAAACCACTGGTAATTATCCATCATATTCTACACCTTCTGTCCAATAATGTCAGTATGAATGATTATTTTATACTTGCATATTTTATATTGTTATAATAAGTAAGAGTGACTTGAGAATGACGGAGAAAGACATAACAGTTTAATGTTCCTTTCTTTAGTTTACTGTTGACTTTAACTTTTATTAGATTCATATATTTCATGATAACCCTTGACCAAAAGAGGACCAACAACAAGAATGATATGGATGTGGTTAATTTCAGTGTAAAATTGGAATAAAATTAAAGTGAATTTTGTTCATCATTCATTTATGTCCATTAAAATGAATTTGAAATATATTCACACAATTTTATAATCTTCCACAATGCGTCATATTTCTGCATGGAAAAATACCATCCCTTAATTTTAATTACCTTTCATCTGTCTTCATTAACATACACCATTTACATTCCCCGTTGATTGGGAAGCTTTATTTATTTATTACCGTCACCATCTTATTGTTTACTTTCAACTGTTTGGTTTCATGTCGCTGGTCAATATGAAACCTTTTATCCCTTTTATATGATCAAAGATATAACCTTTTGTATGGTGCTAAATAGCCTAACAGTGCTGGTGCGCTGTAAAAATACAATCAACCAACCAACATCTGCATGGGAAACATTAAACAAATGTTTTAACTGAGGCTGCATTCCATCATCCTACACTTTTAACAACTTAAGATAATGTCAGAAAATGAAGTAGCATGACTGGTTTCATAAAATGTAAACCATTTGCAGTATGATACACAGAAATTGATAAATATTGTTATATGACTCTATACATTTAGTATAAAAAAGAAGTGATACTAGCAAGATTTGTCAAATTCAAGAAACCACTTATTTCTCTAGAATTCAAAGTGAAACTTCATTAAGACACTGTATTGTGAAAATCCTGAGCATTCTATCACAAGTCCACAAGTATTGAGTGTTTTCATTGTATTCCATTAATCTTGAATGTGCTGATGCATCTAATCTTGAATAAGCTGATGTTACAGTAGCCTTGATATGTTGTAATGTTGTAATCCAGCATGTCTTTGAATTTACAATAATCCACAAGTAGTGTTTTAGTCCAAAATTTTGCTGACCAATTTGTAATTCCAAGGAATAATTTAAATTAATGACTCTTCTGCTTATGTACATTTGAACACAACTGAAAACTCTGATTCCCAAAGACTGATATGAAACAGGAATAAATACTTTGTTTACCACAACCTTTGTATACAGTCACCTATTTTCTGGCAAACATCACTACCTTGTAGGGGCTGTTCCATTAAGACATAAATGGGACTGAGAGAAGGCTGTTTTGAAATTGGGTAGCCACCCATAGATGTGATTTACACCTTTCAGGACCCACCAATAGAATTTATTTAACAATAAAATCACCCACCGATAGAATGGGGGGGGGATATATTACAGAAAATATTTAACTCATAGAAAGCAAAGTCTGAATATTATTTTATTCAAGAGATGGCACAAAAATGCAATTATGTCAGGGTTTGACACTAATTTTTTAAGTAGGAAGCCTTCAGGACTTCCTGCTTTTGAAAACTGGTGGTCCTTCTGATTGATAGAAGGGCCTTCTCGTTTACATATCTACTTACTGAAAACAAAATCTGTAATTTATAGAATAAAACTACACACGCATACAAGGTTGTTATTTTATCACAGTTTACATTAAATTCATCAACAATTTATATGCTTTGTTTTGTAACGCTAACAAATCTTGTGCATGGTATTTATTATCATCATTAAAATCAGCATCATCATAAGCAGCATCAAGATCACAGTCAGACACACCATCCGTTTGCATTGCAACATTCACTTTTTCATCCATTCATTCCCATATCTCTCTGACACAATGCCCACTATAGCATGACTGATGGTTTCACTGTCTACCTTGGGTACATTGTTTATACCAAGAAAATGAATTTAAACCAAAGAAGAAATACTAAATTATTGAATTAACAAAATTAAATAAACTAGAATGGAACTAATGTTAAATTGGCAGTTTAAGAGTTTACTGTATTATAAATGGAATGGATCTAAATCTAAATTTCTGTTTCATAGTTTAAATTCAATGGTTTAAAATGAAAGTTATTAACATTTACCTTTCACTCGATAGAATGTATACAATTTCTGCCTCTTTGTTAAATGTGTCAGTGGAGTAATCACTAATAACTGAAAAAAAACCTGATTGAAGGAAATGATATGGTCCTGTTCTGACCCTACGATTATCAGCAATAGCCCCGATAAATTTCTGACAATATTTGTCCATCAGGCAGGTACTGCCAATTTCCAAATCTTGTCCAACTCACATAATTTCACATAGTATATGGGCCTCCAAGTTTCTTGACAAAATGAGCATTTCTAAACATGACACAGTTTTTCAAAGGCTGCCTTATTCAGTAAGGTAACACTCCTCACTTTCAGAACAGCCAGGGGCTGCCGTCAGCTCATGGGTTCTGATTGTATCAATTTTAAAGTTATATTGCAGCCAACTACAAATGTTCCCGATCGTATTATATGCTGAACAAACTGAATATGTCATCTCATCCTTCTTGCTGTAGTTTAGCCACGGAACTTCCTGCTTCCAGGTATCTTGGAATTTTCATTCTCTTCTGGTTTTATCGTACAAATGTATTTAGAGTATCTTGTCTTTGGGGGAGGGGGAGATAGACACTGTAAAATAATCTCCACATTTTTCGAACACAAAACCACATAACAAAAAGTCGATCGCCTAAATGCTTGATGATCTTATATGATTAACAAAGTAAGCACCCAAATGACAATTTATGGTAGGCACCCAAATGACAATGATAATTTGAATTAAATGGCATAGGCATGATCTTTGTTTTGTTTTATCATTTCACTTTCGATTTTCGCCATATTTGACATGTTTATAATTAAAATCAAGATTTATACAATCCTATAACATGGGATAAATAACATCCACAATTTAAAATTGCAGGCCCCACAGACCACCCAGCTTTAGGAAAGTGGTGGTCCTTCTGAAAATCAGGTGGCCTTAGGCCAGCAGACCTGTGTTAGTGTCAAACCCCGTATGTAGGTCCCAACATATGGGACAATGTTTTGTTGTAGAATTTGAGCAGTGCTCTCAGGTCAAAATTGTTTTCACTCATTTTTGTGAAAATACGGAAAAAAAGTAGTGAAGGAAATACTATTTAACCAATGCCTGATGTTACTGTACTTGTGTAGACAAATAATAAAACCATAAATTTGCAATCCTATCAATTAACTGTTGTGAGTGGTTACATTAGGAAAACCCCTTTCTTAAAATATATGAACTCATGTTGGTGGTTAGAAAGAAGTTTTTAGTTCATTCATATACCAACTTTAATGCTTCATTGTGTTACTGAGTATTTTAGTAATGGGAATGTTTTATCTGCAACAAGGAAATTTAGACAAACAAAATGGTGTGAAGGCATGTGTGTATTTGCTGTCATGTACACGTTACAGGGTTTGTTTCAATGAAGTTTACAAATTGTTTTCAACTGCCATTTTATAGTGTACTTTTATAAATCAGGAAAAAATAATTCTTCTTTAAGGGTAGTCGATTCAGGGCTGTTCCATTACATTATACCCAGGGAAGGCAGTTTTAAAAAAAATATATGCCAGGGTAGTTCAATTTCAGAGTTCAATGTTAAAACGACAAGATAATTCTAAATTCCATCTATTGGTGAGTACCCCACTTCAAAAGTGCCTTCCCTGGGTCCCATGTATATTTTAATGGAACAGCCCTCAGCATTTTTACTAACTTGCAATTATAATACTGTAATCTAGTTAGTCCAATCAGTTAAAATTCATTACAATGTATAGCTTCTACAGTGCTCTCAAGTCATGTGGCCAAAATACACTGCATATGAATATGATAATTTTTATATATATTCGTGTTTATAATATACATACAACTCAGTTTCTACTTGAAAATAAAATATTGCTTAAAACCAGTGGTAAACGCTGTAACAAGATAACCGAGTTGGGATTTCGAACTTGAAACAGAACACTCTTGATGGTAATACAGATATAATGTTTATTGATGTATGATTTAAATAAGAAAATAAATATGATTGATACGTGCGTGTATGTGTCCAAATATTGGACAAATTAACATAATACGCACGAAATATAAAAATGCAACAAATATAAATACAAATGAATGACTTTACATAGTACAAGGACAAAGGTGAACAAATCACAGCAATTTCACACGATGAAAATAACGGGTGTTTTACTCAATAGTAAAAAATGAAGTATTCACTCAACTAGTGAAAAAATGAGATATTGTTTTATTCAAATAGTAAAATGTGGTGAATTGATTGGAGAGATATTATACAAAAATATCTTATACACTCCCAAAACAATGGGTATAACAAAACCCCAAAAATTAGCCCATGGCTAAAAGATTACATACATAGAGTAACACAAAAACACTCTGTCAAAATTACACATGGCTACCAGTCACACTGATCAATCAAGTAAGTATCGTTACAGGTAGTCACCGACCAGTTTCAATTCCTTCTATGGTTAGCTCTGTAGCTGGTACCACGTCGACCACGATCCCTCTGATCAGTCTGGTCACTCTAGTCGGCTCTATAGTTGCTATGTTCACTCTAGTCACCCTGGTCAGCTGAAAATACAACTAATACCGTGTACTATTCATGACACAGGCATATAAGATAAAACCTAATGGCGTTATATACGGTAAGTTATGTAAATTACATTATCGGAACAATATTACAGAACAATAAACAGGTTCAAAAGTAAACCTGTGTCCGATGAGATTCCTATGGTACTAAACGTTTCTTAATAAAATTCAGCTTTATTTTGCTAATATAAGATCTCTTGCTAAGTCACAAACAAGAATAGAAAAATATTTGCGTTATACTACGCAAGCCAAAGCTACACTGAAAACATGCAAAAATGAACGTAGTAGTACAATAACTAACTTACAATATACAAAAGAATTAATATACATAAGAAATGTATAAATTACATACCTCTACAGCTGAAGATGTGCAAGTCCCTAAGTAGACTGCTTACTGACAAGACTTTCCGTAATGTGAAGATATCACATGATATCACATTACAGTGAGGCATTTATACACATGGGATGTAGTCTTTATCGTCTGGGAAATTCGGTTTTTCCTATCGAAAGCACTTCGCACGTGTGGCATAGGATGAACCGAACTCACTGTTTGGATATACAATATACAAAAATCACCCTCAGATATCGTTGTACACAAAAAACGAAACCCGAGTACATGTATTTAATAAATAGAGAGATTCATACAATTCCGTGACAAATGCATACTGACAAATAGAGAGCATAATTCAAATAAGAGAATGAAAACACACACATGCATAATCTCTCTCTCTCTCTCTATATATATCTTGCTTTGCGTCCACTTCTCCCTGTTTAGCTCACTTCTCCCTGTTCTGTCCAAAAGAAAGAAGTCATTTCTCTCTAAAATTCAAGTCTGGCTTAAACCCTGTTGTGTGTGTGTGTGTATACAGTCCTACCCGTTTATGTCGACATCCTCGGGCCCAAGGAAATATTGTCGACATAGGCGGATGTTGAGATAAGTGGGGGGGGGGTCTGAAAAAAAGATACAAGTTAAATTCGTCAGTAAGGGTGACCTGTCGTCATTGAGTAGCATTTACACTTTGAGAAAACAATCAAAATTTTGAGTACATGAAGACAAAACCAGTGTGAAATACACTTGCATATTGACAAATTACATTTTGGTTACCTTTTGTGTAATGAAATCCACAATAAAATATTGCATCGGTCACATCTTGATATGAAAAACATTCACTACGATATTCAATGTTGGCATTAACACATGGTTGCATAGTTGTTATTTACCTGCTTCATGTACATGTACTTAAATTGGCCTAGATTTTGGTCAGTCTGTTCCCATCTTATTGAGGCTACCAAGGGGATGGGGCTATTCACAGGGAAATGAAAACCTGTCAACAAGTAGCTTTCAGCCATCCTGACAGGGTGTTATGTTTAAGAGAAAATTTTTCACAGACATCTTTGCGAGATGCCCCACCCTCAACATCCTTAACAGCCAGATGTTTAGTTTCCAGAGACTGTAAATTTAATCTGCGTTTTACACTGCCATTGGTAGCCATCATAAATATAAATAAAGTTAAAAAGGAAACTTTCATAGCACAATAAACTTGTTTTAATCACCGATCACTTTGGAAAATGCAAGAATTGATCAGATTTCATTGCATTTAAATCGCTGCAAGAGGCCAACTTTATAGGACCAAACAAAAGCCTGTTTTTTTTTTTTTCCGACTGCGACATTAAAGCCTCGCAGCAAGATCAACTAATTGTTGAACAAAGTATGGGTCAGAACTGGCAGCTGGTCGACATAAATGATTAGGCGAGAAAATTAAAGCCTGGCGGCAAGATCAACTAATTGTTGAACAAAGTATGAGTCGGAACTGGCCGCTTGTCGACATAAATGATTAGAAAACAAAGGATTTGTTCAAGTTGGGACCAAGGGCTCCTGTCCACATGTACGTTTATCTTTTATCTCGACGTCGACATAAGCATGACAATTTTAGTAGTAATAGTAGACCAAGGGACCGGGACTTTGCTTTTTTGTCGAAATAGGTGGCTTGTCGACATAAGTGATGTCGATATAAGCAGGTAGGACTGTATATATATATATATATATATATATATATATATAAACATACACATACACACACATGCAAACAGTAAAGATTATTTATGATACAATGAAAATGGGGATTGTTTTATAAAATTACAACAGAGAAAAGATTACCAGATTATATTAAAATTTATTGTTTATTTTTAACAAGTTTTTGTACATGTCTGTGTCGTGAATGTTATACATCATGGAGTAAACAATTTATACTGGTATGATCACTCAGAGATATTTATTTTTAAATTTGTAATTTAATTTTCACAATTTTTCAAAATATGTCATGATGAAAATTAAACCTGTACACCACCAAGTTTTACTATCTGCTGAAAGTGTTAACATACATATACATGAACCAGCTGGTGAATCATAAAAATCACTTTTGTGTGGAAACATCTCTGTTCATTATGGGCTGTTCCATTTAAAAAACATGCTACCCAGGGAAGACAGTTTTTAAATATATGACAGGGTACATTGATTTGACAGAGTTAATATTAAAGTGATAAGAAATTTCTAAATTGCATCTACAGGTGAGTACCCCACTTTAATAGTGCCTTCCCTGGGTCCCATGTATGTTTTAATGGAGCAGCCTTAACTTTATGACAAGAACATTTGTCATTTATTTGTTCGGACGAATCAAAACTGTTGATAGTCATGTTTTGTTTTTTTTTAATTAACCTGAGGCTTGTTTTCATGTTTTTTAATGACATTCAAAAATTCATAAAAAAAAGTCAGGTAAGTCAGTCTGAGCTGTACTCAATTATTCATACAAACCAATTTTTCATTTCATGCTTTAATTGCAATGAGTCAGCAACCAGAGATTTCTAAATTAATAATTTTAAAAAAGGTGTTGATCATGCCTTTGGTATTTAAACTGCCATTGTTTACCTGGCTTTGACATGTCAGGTAATAAAAATATTATAATTGATCTTATTTTCCCTGATGGACAACACAAACTTAAAACCAATTAAACCTGGTAACAAAAGCAAATAATAGCAAAGCCGTTGGAATATATATATATATATATATAATATTAGGAATTTGGCCATGAAAATTGAACCTGAACCTTCCAACAAAGAAAATATTTTTAGCCAAGATTGTAATAAGGTCTTTACAGCTTGTTTTATCAAATTATCATGTGCTGTGTGGACTCTTATGCCAGAAAATGATGAAAATCCTGATGTGCATGTATATGTAACTGTAATTAAAGTTTATAAATTGCGCTTAACATTAGTTTGGTAAACATTGTATTGAAGATTATAGTTTTAAATCTAATGTGCATTTCTGTAGGACTATCTCTTACAGACCAGCTCCAGTCAAGTCATCATGTTTATGTTAGTCATAGTGTACATGGGCTGAGTCAGTTGCCAGATTACAGGTTGCCAGGGTTTCAATATAAAATACAAACCTAAATCTGGCTGTCAGACTGAGTTAACATTTCTGGTCAGCACATTAAATGGAAATTTGGTTGCAACATTAGGCTTTGTTAAGTATGTGCATTTCTGGCTGAGAGTCAAAAACTGGCACATTTGAGTGATGACTGGTGCTTATAAAAGTTGTTAGGGCTATGTAATGAGTATTTAACATGCCTAGGTGTATACTGCAAAACCATGACATGCATGCAGGATTGCTACAATGTCTACATTCTACTTTACTCTTATCTTTTTCCATAAAATTTAGCACATCTGAAATGCCATTAGCATGGACAGTCAATCCTCTGCCTTAAATGCTGTTCTACAACCACTCGGTATTCCTGTTTGTAGATGTAAAATGTGACAGAAATGATCACCATATACTGATCTATTGTACTAAATTATGCATGGTTCTGTATGCCTTATTACTTATAGCTGGGAAGTGCTCTAAACAATAGTTCAAAACAGCATTCAATTTAACATATTTATTTCAAAATATATTACCAAAATGATTTCTTACATAATTGTTAAAATGTTGTGTTCCAATCTTTAACAGGATAAAGAGAATAAATTGTCCAAACTTCACTTAAGAAATTCAAGTTTGTCAAGAATATGAATGACCACTTGCAATTTGAGACCCAGTAAAGTTAATCAACAAACTTGAACAAAAGATGTTGTTCATGACAACTCCATCTGAAACAAAGCTAACACAAGCAGTGTTGACCCTAACCCTTGTATCTAAATCCACATCTGCCATCTTACAGATCACAAATACAAGTACATGTACCTAGATCATAGCAACAGGCTCATGGCAGCAAATGTGATTTCGAAAACTGTATGCTCTGGATAATTGACATGTTGTACTTCAGTTACATGTTTGACATTAATATGTACAACAATGACAAATGCTCAATCTGAAATTCCATAAAAATCAATAAATGGTATCTATAAATGGCATAATTTCATCTCTGAACATGTAGTCTGGTAATTTAAACTACCAAAACAAAGATAACAGAAATAACAATAGAACCAGTAAACCGTTTTTCTTTCAACCTTTTTTTATCTTGACAATTTTAAGGGATTCATCATTTCTAAATTGGAAGTAAGATCTTTTTAAAACTGGCAATATTTTTCAGGAAATCCCCTTCATACACCTTAATGTCTTGGGCTCACAGAGGTAGATGCCTGCAAAATAAGAATAGAACTGATACGCACTGTTAAAAATTAAAACTATATGAGATAATCCCTAAGACACAAATACTTAAATCCTGAACATAGTCAGTACTCTGTAATGGTTACTAGTGTTGTAACTATGTTTCATGTTATGATACCAAAATGTGATTCCACATTTCAGCAGAAGTGAACAAGATATTGAAATATATGACAAATAACACACTCGTCATTATAATTTATCTTCATATGACATAACATGTCAATGTACAAGCTGAATGGCTTTTAAAACTACCTGCTGTTGAAGGAAACTCTGTCAATGCCTTTGTATTATAAACATGAATCCCCTCACCAATTGGATTGGTATTGCAATCAGAGTAATACCATACAGACTTTCGTTGAGGTACATACACATACCAATTTTTATTGTAAAATTTTTAACAGGCAATCCTTCAAAGGAAATGTTGATATTTTGTACAATTTAGTAACATTACCTAAATAAAACAACTACTGTTTGACTTTGTACCAGTTGGCTACTTTCTGGATTACACCATTCTGCATCAAGTACTGAACTATTTGGTGGCCTTTTTTTAAGAGCAGCACTGAATCACTGATGGCAGTTTCTTCCTCAGTAACCTTAAGTTCATCTTTTGTATCTTATTTATCAACATGAATAGAAGTTGGTTTGTAGTAAAGTCACCAATTGGTCCACCACAATGTTGTTTGATATAACAGTACTCACACTTTCTAGTATTTCTGTCTGAAATAAGCAATACAATGGCATCTAGGCTATGATAGAAGCTGCAGCTATAATTTGAAACTTTAAAAACAAATCTTTCAAAGGGAAGCACACTCTACAGACCAATAAAAATTTCTAAGAATCTAAGATAAAACCATTTCTTCTATTTCACTGTTGAGTGCTGAAACTACTTGGTTATTTAGTGATTTAGCACCAGGGCATAGTAATAAAGTGATTTTCCTATGTTGGCATTGATGGGGGGGGGTCAAGTACTTTTAAGCTCAGGTGTGTGTGTGTCTGTTTGTGTGCACCAGAGATATAACAGCTTGGTGCAAGGACATGTCCAGTGAATAAAAAGATACTGCAAGGGATTACCCATGATCAAATTTCTATGGTCAAAAATGGTGCAAAATTCCTATTCAGTTTCTGATAGTAACATTTTGTACTATCTGAAATAAAATAAAATAAACTGTATAATAATTTTGTAAAAAAAAAAAATAATAAAAATTTCATGCAGCCATTCCATTCTATAACGTTAATGTAAAAAAAAAAAAAAATGACTAAAACTGTTTTGTCTCATCATCTCTGCTCACCTAATAAGAGTTATTATTCCAGGTGAGGATAAGGGGCTGTCCATTTAGTACATTTGAAAATAGTCATTTTTTTTTTCCCCTTCCCCCAGTTGCAGGGTGTACTTTTTTCTAAACCCTCCCCAGTGTGAAGGTATACATTTGCTTAGTACCCCCCCCCCTTCAAACACTGTCAATTTGTTTGCATTTCAAGTAAAAAGGGAGTTTCTTTAGTAACATGGTCTCCATATTTGCATGATCAAGTCCCTGTTTTCAGCAACAAATTTGATCATTCACTGTGTTTGATAATCTCACTAATTCCATACATTTTGGAGTTACATTTTTATTTGTCCATTATTTCTAAAAATATTAAAGCTGTACATTGCAAATACTGGATGCAGATGACACAGTTCAGACTGCCATGCATCATCCATCCTGGAAACCAGAAAAGGGGGTGTGTGTGTGTGTGTGATTTATATTTTTAACGTAGCTTTAACAATTTTTCAGTCATATCGTTACGATGTCTGCAGTGTGACAGTTTATAGTGATGTCTAGCACTGGGGCATCGTGCCGCAGACATGTAGCATGATGTCCCACCCAGTCACATTATCCTGACACCAGGCTGACCAGTCCTAACACTAACATCTTAATGCTGAGTGCCAAGCGAGGCAGCTGTTAGTACCATTTTTTTAAGTCAGAAAAGGGCACAGGGGCTAATCTAGTTGCTTACAATAAACGTATCACTTATATATGTACTATTAAAAAAAACTACAAGTGAAGATAATTCTCTCCCATTTTGCATAACTTATATGGCCATGATCAGACCCATTTAATATGCAACTGCAGTACACTGAATGGTTGAGTGCCCTCTCATTGGCCAATTTAAAATGATGTACTGCACTTCTTTATAACTTCTCTTCCAGATGCTTTTCATTTTTAATATTGGTAAGGGGCTACAAACAAATTGGAAAGTGTGCAAATACTATCAGTTGTTTCTTCTTGGCTATGGCAAATAGGTTTTATTGTAACTTTAATGAAGTTTTTGTTATTAGGTGTGTATGTACTATTTGGTCTATCCCCACCCACACATATGTTCAAACTTCATCCCCCTCCACCCCCCGAATATGTACATACAGAATCTACAGTCCTCAACAAAATAAACTTTAATCCAAAACCAACATAAGATTCACAATGAAACTAACATACGTCAACTCAAAAATGAACACTAGTGCATTCATTAAGAAAATTATTCAAGTGAATTAAAAAAAAGGCCTGGAGCAGCAGAGAGGGTGAACCCTACAACTTTGTAGAGACCTTATTTTTGAAAATTAAGGGTTCCTACGAAGGCTGAAAAAAGAAGTTTTTGCCTTAATAATGAAAACTTCTTTAATTGACCAGATTTTTTCACAATCTGGTCACTATGCATATGTCCTTCACCCTCTCTGCTGCTATGATTTTTATCCAAAAATTGTATCAAGTCCGTTGCGATATCTTGACCTAGGATCATGTAAATTTATCGTTACAAAACCAAAGCGAGCAGCTTGTGCTTTTGAAAAGAAATTTTTAAATTTGTTCATGTCCATGTCGCCTGAACACCAAGTATAATAAATATTCTGCAGCGTATGATTATCTACGCCATTAAACACAACCAAAATGTTACAATTATCTCTGATTACTTTTGGAATTTGTGTATATCTCTGTGTAACATAAATCACGTCTGTATTTTTATGTCTACCTCGTGAAAATATTCTAGCTGGATTTGATTGTTTGTCCAGCATAACATCATCGTACACCACTAAATTATTAATGAATCCATCCAGATCATCTACAGATGGTGCTTCATCAATATCAGTAATAAAGTCTATGACATTGTCTTCATGTAACGATTTTGCGTTTTCATTAAAATCTTTAAGTACTTCGTAACATCGCTGATCATCTACAGATGGCGCTACTAAATATAATTTATCCCACTTCAGCCATCGCATTATTAGATTAAGTAGTAATTGCGTCTTTCCACTTCCAGACGGGCCTATTATAATCATTCTGATAGAATTCGGAAGCGCTGGATGGTGTTTTACTGGTTCTTGTTTTCGTGTCGCAGAAAAGTCAATTATATCCATATAATAAATAATATGAGTCTATATTGTGTTCGATGCAGAGCACCTACCGATACTACTGAATTAACAACAATAACAACAAGAAATAAAAGACGTGCACTTACAGGCAAGTGTGTGAAATGTGGTACCAAGAAATATAAATTTATTCCAACAAAGACAGGTGGGGGTGATATCGCTGCTTCGTTAGGAAAATTACCAGGAACTCCATGGGCTAAATATCCCGGTGAGAAACATTTACCCGGATATAATTATTGTGGTCCTGGAACTCGTCTTGATATCAGACTCGATGATCAAGATCAACCAAAACCAGGAGAGTATCCAGTAAATAAGATCGATCAAGCGTGTCACGTTCACGATGTCGCGTATAAAAGTAAGGATTTGCAACACCGACATCTTGCGGATGTGAAATTGATTCACGCGTTAAATTCTATACCTAATAAATCTCTCAGAGAAAAATTAGCTAGTTTTCTAGTAAAAACTGCTATGAAAGGTAAACTAGTGTTAGGGGCTGGCAATTAATTATATAACTATCATAATGGAATCTGTTTATTATTCCCCGAGAGGATTCTGGAGAGGTAAGGCAGCGATTAGTAAACTCGCCGAAGCAGCAAAAGTTTCACGTAATGTCGCTGCATCATGGTTAGCACGACAGGCAATATGGCAAATCTTCCTAAGTCCACCTAAAAAAATTCATTACGCGCATTTTGATGTTAGTGTCCCTAATGAAGTTCATCCAGCAGATATTTTGTTTTTACCACACGATACCATTAAAACACGTGGACGAAAATCACGCACGTACAAATACGCGTTAACTGTCATTGACATTGCGAGTAGATATAAAGAAGCGGAGCCATTATCAACGAAAACAACATCTGAAGTTGCATCTGCGTTTGAACGCATTTATCAACGTGGTGGTCTACGATGGCCACGGTTATTACAAGTTGATCCCGGTAAAGAATTTCTTGGAGTAGTATCATCGTTGATGAACAAGCACAACGTTAAAATCAGACGAGGACATACTGAAATTCATCGTGATCAGGCAATCGTTGAACGATTTAATAGAACTCTTGCCGAGCGGTTATTCGGATATCAATATGCAAAGGAAATATCTACTGACTTCAAAGATAGATCTCGTGAATGGGTTGCAAGATTACCGAATGTGATAGCTGCGTTGAATAATGAAATTACTCGTGCAACTTCCATGAAACCTTCTAATGCGATCAAAAAAAAATATATACCCAATGGTTACGGACGACATGAATCTTTCTCTCAACCAGTATTAGGTAATGTTACAGTTAGATATTTATATGAACCCGGCGAACTTGAAGGTGGTAAAAAAAGAGCAACCGATCCTATCTGGAGCGTAACTACACATAAAATTTCTAGCGTGGTTAGATCCACTGGTAGACCTCCAATATACAGACTAGATTCTACAGCCCCTCAACGCGGATTTGTACGTGAACAATTACAAGTAATTCCTGAGGATACACAATTACCACCAAGCTCAATTTTGTAAACGTCCAGAACCTCGACGTCGATTACACTCAAGACAGGTCAGCATCACATTATCACGTATATGACCGAGATCATTATTAATTCTGTCTACGGTAAATTGTCTTGGATAGGAATACTGCCATGACATATTACAGTTGCAACTTGCGCAATGATTATTCTGTAATTGTTTTAGTTTTATAATAAATTCAACATCAATATCAAAGTCATGATTATTTTTTTTGTCAAACTGCTTATAACCAGATAGTTTTTTTCTTATTACGTCATTATTATCAGTTTGATCATTATTTTCTATAAAATTCATAATAACCCTATGTAGTTGAGATATTCTCCTGACCCTAGAAACTGCGAGATAGACTAAATTCGACCATTCGATCCGATCATCTATAATCCAGATATTTGTATCAGAAATAGTTAACCCTTGTGACGAGTGAATCGTTATAGCGTATCCTAACGTCCACGGTGATTTATTCATACTCAGCGCATTCTCAACGACATTAATATCGACTAAAATAATATCATTCAAGACAAGATTCTGTATCCTTGGTGGAACCAAGGCACCAGGAATTTCAACATCAATATTCTGTCGTCGAGTATCTGAGGGGCGATAACACAAAGGTACAGGTAGATCTGAAAACTTTTCTTTATGTAACAAAAATAATTTATCCTGTAGTTCATCACGAACTATCTTTCTACTCGCGACTATTAAATCAGCGGGATTCCATGAAGTCCAAAATTCATTCATAGAAGTCTCTGGAATTACTCCTCGCATTATCTCACATTGTACTCTGTCTGGCTGAAGTCTGATTAATTTTTAAATTCCTTCAGCGGTTCATCAATAGCTCTATGGTCATCATTTATTTCTTCATAATAATTTACGTTATTCTTCAGCCATTCATGTGGAGACTGTCCAACAAAGGGTGGTGGTTGACCATTATCGCCGCACATAATCACAGCAGTATTCTTCAATAACAACCATTCAAGAAATGTTTTTAGTGTTTCTAACGCCACCGTGCATATCTCGTCCCATATAATATATTTAGGTATATGTTTCTCACCCATCCGCGATGGAGTCCATGTATCTCCGCACCATCTAAAGAAACTGTGATATGTACACGATTTTACTCCTCGTTGCTTTATTTCTCTGGCAAGTTTGTGCGTCGGTGTTAAAACAATCATATCTGATGTATTATTTACAAATAAATTAATTACACGAGTTGTTTTACCTGAACCACCACACCCATTAAGATAAACGGTCTTATACCTAGATACAGGATCGTACACAGATGGTGCAGATGACTTTGATGTTTGATTATTATTTCTGTAATATGTCTCCACAATTTCAACATCGGCAGATTCAGAATAACTAATTATATTTTCTTGTTTTATTCTCCACGTCCCCCATTCACCATTACCGAGTTTTAATAAATCTTTATATTTTTTATGTACATAAAATGAATCCGTAGCGACTCTGACGGCGTAACGGGGAAATTTATTTATCATCGATAGTAGGTTTATCGAAACATAAGCTAACATCGAAGATCTTAAATGAGTAAATTGTGGTGAGTCGCCATCAAGGTAGCTCACAATAGTACCTAGTTTCGTTCCATCTGATAAATAAGCATTACATCTGTTTATAAACATATTTTTCTCAGTTGTATCAGCGATTATAAAATCTAGTTCAGCGTCGTCCATAATCAATCTTGTACACGCTCGTTTATAATCGTATAAACCACCTTGAGTAAATTTACCGATTATTTTTCTACCGAGATCTTTTGTAAATTTCTCATCGTATTCGTTTCTGCATTTATTTATTTTAATAATATGATCTTCATTAATATCAGGGAATTCTTTTCTGGTATCATCAATATTAAATCTGTTCGGTTCTGGTAACCAAACTTGTTTCTGTGAATTATACGATATAATCGCTTCAGTTACTCTCAACGATATTAAAAATCCAACATCAAGCATATATCGCAATAGTACTATTGGAACCCAATATTTTTTCTGAAAAATGTCTTCCAAACCAAGCATAAGTAATCGGATGGAGATTTTCTGCAAATTCGAATAATTCTACATGAGCAAATCCAGTTAAGTCAAAATCTGGTAAATGTCCGTTTATCGCAACCCTGGTCATGTCATGTGTAGGATGTCCGAATCTCTTAAAGTATTTAGAACATACTCCATATCCAAGAAAACTTCCAGGATAACACGCTACCATATCAACCGAGATAACATCATTGTAATCGTATTTGGTGTTCCATAACCCACCGTGACCATATTCTAAACAGCTTTTCTTGACATCTTCAAGGAATTCTGATCGTATTGGTTTCCATGAATTTTTCTCCTGAGCGAAATGGGCAGCAACCGATGGTATGGTAAAGCAGTTATTCAGTAATTGTCCAACTATGACATCATCAGAGGTATATTTCAATGCAAGATGTTCCATTTCTTCATGAAGAAATTCTGTACGATAAATATCACCGTTAGGCCGTACAAACTGATCGTAATGATCATATTCCGAACTTTGAAATAACCAAACAGACACAGGGTCGCTTTTGCTGATATTTTTAATAAAATCAAATATATCATCATCATAAAACTTAACTTTTCTATCTCGTGGAAATATCGTTACAGCATTAGTCCATGCATGTGCATTATGATCAACGATTGTTATAGGGTTTCCATTTTTTATATATTTTGGTTCGTATAATATCTCTCCGGTTAGTGTTTTTACTGTTATTGGAAATCTTAATAGCTTTTCTAGTTCAGCAACATCCTTAATAGATGCACCAGCATCTTTAACGGACTCTGCCCATGTGTTTATTTTTTTATGTCTTAAATCTGTTAAGCCATTACCACGTATCGCATTTGTAAAATGTTCTGTAACTCGTTCAGCTACGCAGTTTATTCTTGATATTTTCATCGGTTTGAGATCCGCAACATTAGGTTTATCATTCAGCGGAAATATTCCATATATAACTGCAGTTGCTGGATAACTTTGTATATAGTAAGGTTTATCAATGCCAGTAAGTATTCCGGGCTTAGATTTATTACTCAAAGAACAATATTACCCCCGGACTGCACACGGACTGGATCACGCTTATCACGAATAATCCAAATATCTTCTTCTGTATTTACAATAAATTTTATTAAAATAAAATATTTTTTTTTTTTTTTTTGATTAATAATTACTTTTCCTCGTTTATCATTCATCATATTAATAACATTTCCAACTCTGAATGTTGACCATGCATGAACTGCACCATCGTCACGAAATTCCCTTTTTGCTTCACGAATACGTTCGGTTACATCCTCATCCATTAATGCCAGATCCTGCATCGAAGTACTAAGTTTATATTCTGATAATCTATCAAGGTCAAATCTAGCAGGGGAAGGTTCAATAACGGATAATTCCTCCATATTATAATTAGGGCAAGTATATATTTAATTGAACATTAATCTTTTGTATATGATTGAAACACAAAACAAATGTGCTTGGCTCAAAATTAGATATACGTCTCCGTGTAACAGATCATGCGTGAATGAATACGTAGTTATCATATGCAATGTGTCAGAAATGGAAGTACAGGAC